>JBBPTA010000001.1:194641-220580 GCA_038093915.1 Boletellus aff. emodensis
CGACGTGCTTGATCATGTGCTCAGAATTGACCGCGTGTTCCGCCAAGTTCAGGGCCACCTGTTGTTGATTGGTGTCAGTGGCAGTGGCAAGGTAATGGATATGGCTTCATATACTTGAACTACAAAGCTTACAATGTTGGCTAGACGACACTTTCTCGTTTCGTTGCTTGGTTGAATGGGCTGAGTATTTTCCAGATCAAGGTTTCGAACAAGTACACTGGCGATGACTTCGATGATGATCTCCGAACTGTGCTGAGACGCGCTGGTTGCAAGGGCGAGAAAATTTGCTTCATCATGGACGAATCGAATGTGCTTGACTCGGGTTTCCTGGAACGCATGAACACGCTTCTCGCGAACGCCGAGGTGCCCGGTCTCTTTGAGGGTGATGAACATGCTGCTTTGATGACAGCGTGCAAGGAAGGGTCGCAAAGAGACGGGCTGATGCTCGACTCGCATGAGGAATTGTATCGGTGGTTCACCCAGCAAGTTGCAAAGAATCTCCATGTGGTTTTCACAATGAATCCGCCAGAGAATGGTCTTGCGTCCCGCGCTGCCACGTCGCCTGCCTTGTTCAATCGTTGTGTTCTTGACTGGTTTGGCGACTGGTCAGATCAGGCGTTCTACCAAGTTGGCATGGAGTTCACCCATACACTGGACTTGGACCTATCGTCGTATTCACCACCTGTTCACTTCCCGATTGTCTATCGCGAACTCGCCATGCCTCCCATACATCGCACCGCTGTCGTGAATGCTCTCGTCTACGTCCACATGTCAATGCACCAGATCAACCAACGAATCAGTCGTCGCCAAGGTCGTTACAACTATGTTACACCTCGACACTACCTCGACTTGTAAGGCCTTTCATCCCCCCGATATGAACAATTTGATAAGTTCTTGTTAGCATCAACCACTATGTCAGGCTTTATAACGAGAAGCGCGACGAGCTCGAAGAACAACAACGTCATCTTCACGTCGGTCTTGATAAACTCAAGGATACGGTGACGCAGGTTGAAGAACTTCGCAAAAGTCTTGCCACAAAACGCTCGCAGCTTCAAGCCAAGGATGCAGAAGCTAATGAGAAGTTGAAGCGCATGGTTGCGGACCAGCAAGAGGCTGAGCAGAAGAAGGCGGCGTCCATTGAAATCCAAGCCGCTTTAGTGGAGCAGGACAAGAATATCGCACAACGTCGTGCTGTCGTCATGGCCGATCTTGCAGACGCAGAACCTGCAGTGCTGGAAGCGCAGTCTGCCGTCAGTAACATCAAGAGGCAACACCTGCAAGAAGTTAGGACGATGGCCAATCCACCAGAGGCAGTCAAACTTGCAATGGAGTCTGTCTGCACCATTCTCGGTCACAAGATCGATAGCTGGCGGACGGTTCAAGGTATCATCCGTCGGGATGACTTTATTCAGAGGATAGTCAACTTCGACACAAATAACCAAATGACGAAGCCTCTCCGTGAGCTCATGAAGAAGGATTTCTTAAGCCGCCCATCGTTCAACTTTGAGACCGTCCAACGCGCCAGCAAAGCCTGTGGTCCGCTCGTCAAGTGGGTGCTCGCACAGGTTCGATTTTCTGAGATCCTTGACAAAGTTGAGCCTCTACGGAACGAGGTGCAATCTCTCGAGACGCAAGCCGAAACAACCAAGAAACAAGCCGCTCAAATTATCACCATAGTTGCAGAACTGGAGGCGAAAATTGCCAGGTACAAGGAAGAATACGCACTTCTTATCTCGGAAACCCAGGCAATCAAATCGGAGATGGAGCGAGTACAAAGCAAAGTTGATCGGAGCATGAAGCTTCTTGAAAGCTTATCTTCCGAGAAGGGACGATGGGAGTCCGGAAGTCGTACCTTTGATGCAGAAATGAGCACCATCGTTGGTGATGTGTTGCTGTCTGCAGCATTCCTTGCGTACGGTGGTTTCTTTGACCAACATTACAGAGAAGTGATGTGGCAGGATTGGGTGAACCATCTTCTCGAAGCCAGCATCAAATTCAAACCAGAATTATCGTTGACGGAATATCTCTCAACTGCAGACGATCGATTGAACTGGCAGTCCAAATCGCTTCCAGCCGACAACCTGACCACCGAGAATGCGATCATGCTCAAACGATTCAACCGTTACCCTTTAATCATCGATCCAACTGGTCAGGCGACGACCTTCTTGCTTAACGAGCACAAGGAACGCAAGATTACGGTCACGAGTTTCCTCGATGAAGCGTTTCTCAAAGTCTTGGAAAGCGCTTTGCGATTCGGTAACCCAATTCTTATCCAAGATGTTGAGCATCTAGATCCCATCTTGAATACCGTTTTGAACAAGGAGATTCGCAGAACAGGTGGCCGCGTACTCATTCGCATTGGAAACCAAGATATCGATTTTTCGCCTGCGTTCACAATGTTCCTCTCAACTCGAGATCCTTCTGTTGAATTTTCCCCCGACATTTGCAGCAGGGTTACATTTGTCAACTTCACAATGACACGTAGCAGTCTCCAAAGTCAATCCTTGGATCAAGTTCTAAAAGTGGAACGTCCTGATACTGAACGCAAGCGAACAGATCTTATGAAAGCCCAAGGTGAATTCCGCCTTCGCCTCCGAACGCTGGAGAAGTTGCTTCTACAAGCTCTCAACGAGTCGACGGGTAACATTCTTGATGACGACAAAGTTATTGGCACCTTGGAAACTCTGAAACGGGAGGCTGCAGAGATCACACGCAAGGTGGAAGAGACAGACATCGTCATGAAGGAAGTTGAGCAAGTGACCGCGGAATATCTCCCGTTGGCGCAGGCTTGCAGTTCCGTATTCTTCATTCTCGAGCAACTTAACCTTGCCAACCATTTTTATCAATTCTCTCTTCGGTTTTTCCTCGACATCTTTGACTACGTGCTCCACCATAATCCCAATTTGAAGAACGTTATTGACTACCACAGACGGCGGGAGATCCTCCTGAATGACCTTTTCTTGGTGGTGTACAAGCGAACCTCACGAGCTTTGCTGCACCGTGACCACGTCATGCTTGCTGTACTTCTGGCACAAGTGAAGCTACGAGGTGTCGAGGACATTGCCGATGAACTCGAATTCTTGCTCGAAAGTGGCCAGGGAATTGTCGGAAAACCTAACGCCTCCTCAAGCGAACATCCAGTCCCTTCTGTACTCACTCCAGACCAGATGATGCATCTTGAGGATTATGCAAAACAAAGTCTTTTTAGACCTGTTCTCAGCAACGTTCTTGAGTGTCCTGAAGATTGGGAAGCTTTCCTGCAATCTGCAAACCCTGAAACAATCGTTCCCCTGCCTTGGGAGCCGAGCACACGTACGTCCACTCTTCCTATGTAAATCCTTCGTGTCTTGATATTCGAGCAGCTGCCGTGGAGGCCCTTCGTTCAATGCTTGTCGTCAAGTGTCTGCGACCTGATCGTCTCCTACAGTCCACGGCATTATTTGTGCGGACTGTTTTCCAGACCGACTTGTCTTCCGAACTCGATCTTGGTGTTATGGTCGCAAACGAGGTTCCCGCTACAACGCCACTTGCTCTGGTGTCCGTGACTGGCTATGATGCTAGCTACCGTGTGGAGCATCTCATACAAACCGTCGGCGCGCGGTCCTCTTCGGTTGCCATGGGCTCTCAGGAGGGCTTCACTCTCGCGGATCAAGCTATTGCTGCCGCGTCGAGACAAGGAACATGGGTCCTTCTCAAAAATGTCCACTTGGCCCCTTCATGGCTAGGTCAACTGGAGAAGAAACTGCAGACCCTGAGTCCTCATCGCAACTTCCGTCTCTTCTTGACGATGGAAGCCAACCCGTCTATTCCTGTCAACATACTCCGGCAGTCTCGCATCATCATGAACGAGCCTCCGCCAGGAGTGAAGGCCAACTTGCTCGACTCGTTGGGATCCATCTCCTCACAACGTCTCGCTCAAGGACCTGCAGAGAAGGTCCGTTTGTATTTCCTCCTCGCATGGTTCCACGCGGTTGTGCAAGAACGTTTACGATATGTTCCATTGGGGTGGAGCAAACCCTATGATTTCAACGACTCTGATATGGCTTCTGCCTTCAACACTATTGATACATGGCTCAATGCTGTTGCCAAAGGGAGGGCCAATGTTAATCCCGCTACAATTCCATGGGATGCACTTCGAACACTCATCAAACAGTCAGTATATGGGGGACGTGTTGACAGTGATTTCGATCAACGCATTCTTGATGCGTTTGTCGATAAACTGTTTACCCCGGCTGCTTATAATGTGGATTTCAACCTCGTTCCCAGTATCAATAGTAGCCAGGTCCTCGAAGCTCCTGATGGGACTAAGCTGGAGCACTTCCTCTCATGGGTACAAGGCTTACCGGACCGCGAGCCGCCATCATGGTTGACACTGCCACCAACTGCAGAAAGAGTCATCGCTGTTGCTCAAGGTCAGCTTACTTGACGCCAGCTTGACGCCCACTGTGCTCACTTTGTTCCAGGTAACGAACTTTTAAGCAAGCTACGGAAGATGCGGACTCTTGTTGATGACGAGGATGACGTGCCCAGTACTGGTACTCCTTCCAAGAATCAGTCCTCACAACAGCCTGCGTGGATGCGCAATCTACACGAACGTTGTCGCGAGTGGTTGACGCAGCTTCCATCGGTAAGACGCGTTGTTCGTAGTGACTGACCTGTTGATGACGTTTTTATCCAGTCGTTGAATATACTGCCTAAACAGTCTAGCGACAATCCAGACCCGCTCTATCGCCTATTCTTCCGGGAAGGGTCCATCGGACGCAAGTTGCTCGATCAGATTCGCAAGGACCTCGCAGATGTCGTCAAAGTTTGCGAGGGTGAACTAAAGCAGACTAATCACCTCCGTGCTTTGATGAGCTCCCTTACCAAAGGTGAATTTGGCCCGTCTTCTGTCGTGATTAGAACTAGGCTAATGTGATGAAGGGACTATCCCAACACACTGGAAACGATACAAGGTTCCCAAGGCCATGTCAGTTTCGGAGTGGATTCCGGACCTCGCTCGTCGCCTGGCTCAGTTGGACGGGATTACGACGATGCAGCAGTCCTTGTCCAACGTCGAGATTTGGCTTGGCGGGCTGTTCTTCCCGGAGGCGTACATTACGGCTACTCGGCAGGCTGTTGCTCATCACAAGCGCTGGAGTCTGGAGACACTGAGTCTGCGATTAGACATTGGTCAAATGGACAACCCGAGCGCGTTCATCGTTGATGGTGAGCCTCAGAGAGCGGCTTTCTGGTTTCATGTCTCATCACACTGCTCAGGTTTGACACTAGAGGGGGCTGCGTGGGACGCAGGATCCGGAAAACTTGTGCTGAACGACGGTGAGGCCGTTCATCTAAGCGCATCTCAGATCCGATGGGTACAGGAGGAGGAGGATGCCGTTGACCAGAACAACCTGGTGACACTGCCGGTCTACTTGAATAGCGACCGCAGTGACGTGATGTTCACGGTCAACCTACCCTTTGACAACAGCTCGGCATCCCTGGTTGCGATGAGAGCAGTTTGTCTCAACGCTAGAGGCTAGAGGTTGGCGAGATGTTCGATTTTTGGGATACCCGGAGGCACAATACCTACAATGCACGCATGTCAGGATATAGTATTCATGAACTGTAATGACCATCCATATCTGATGACCCCACTAGAGAGACTTAAGAGATCAGGCGTTAGGTTGGCTGCTCAAAGCGGACGAGAAGGCCACGGTCAGGATGAGACTGGTGGCAGATACAATACAGTGCATGCCCCGTGCCGATCTATGCTGGTCTAGTTCGCCTCCGCCTGGCGAATCTGACTTCCCCCGACAACTTCAAGCAACTTCCAGTCTACTTGAATGTTTTCTGTCGCAAATATCGCCCGAGCTCCTTCTGCGATAGCCTCGAAACTATGAGTTGCAAGAGCCAAGATTGTCGGCCCTGCCCCCGAGAGGCAGATGCCGAGCAGACCGGGATGGGTTTGTGGGGTAAGTGACGATGTTACTGCCGGTAGACCAGGGATCTGTGGACGTCGCTGCTAAATTTCCCCGCACATGGACTGCAAAAACGACAGAAAAAGGACGTACGAGCGTCTTCCGGTATGGTTGGTGGACACGATCCTTCATTGCCTCGTAGATAAGTTCGGGATCCGGTGGTGACTGTCCGAGCGCGGTCGTCAGCACAGCGAGCCGCTGCAAGTTGAAAACCTAGAATTGTCGTAATCGGCGGAAATTCGGAGAGGGGTAGACAGTGCACGTCATACCAGATCCTTTCGAGAGTACTCTGCGGGCAGCGCCTCTCTCGCTTTGGCGGTGCTCAGCTCGAATCGAGGTATGATCGCCACAGCTTTGATGGCAGGGTTCCAACCGAAACGGACAAAGTGACCGATGCCAGACGGAGGCATGGGTGGGGACAATCCCCACTCTTCCCCCGCATCGGGAGGGTACTCTGGCAACACCTCCGACAGCGGTACCTGGGCGGCCTCGCTAGCGACAGGATCGAGCTCTCGGAGGTACGACCCGACGAAACCGCCGACGAGCGCTGCCGTCACGTTGTCCGGATGCCTCTCGACCATGAGCGCATAGTCGAGTATCCGTTCGCGCGACAGATCGAGTTTTCCGAGCGTGTTCCCGAGGAGCACGCCCGCGATGACGGCCGCGCCCGAGGAGCCGAGACCGCGACCAAAGGGAATCTGGTTGTCGGCATGGATGCTGACGAGCTCTAGCGGGAACGAGCGGTGGTTATTGCAGCGCAGGACATAGAGCGCGACGCGGGTCATGAGATTCCGGTAGGGGTCGAGAGGGACTTCCTCGGCCCCTTCACCCGAGTAGGTGATTTTTACGAGGTCAGTAGAGGGGGGTCCGAATTTGACGGTGAGCGTCAAATACAGAGATAGGGAGAGCCCTACTACGTCGAAACCTGGACCGATGTTGGCAGAAGTCGCGGGGACTGTGATGATGACGGTGCTCCTCGGGTCGGGCATGATCACAAGGCTGCCATCGACTGTCGTGAGCAAATGGCCGAGGATCGGGAACGATAAACACATACGAACAACAAGACACCCTCCAGGAAGTCAAGGACAGCGTAGGGAATAAACTGCAGCTGCAGCGAGAGGATAAAAGCGAAGCGAAGAGAGACCGAATTGCATGTCGATCATTTATCCATATCAGGAAGATAGACTGCGTTCTCGCTAGCCCAACAAGTTTTTTGTTGCCCAAACAACTACACGGAACCACCTGCTACAAAATGAGTGTATTCCTACAAACGTGTCATTACAAACATGATACTAGTGTTAGCTAGTTGGAGGGTCGGTCAACGACTTCTCCGGTCAATCCCAGATTAAAACGATGTGTAGCTAGCATGTCTCGGTGAGATTGCCTGCGCTGAGAGTCTGCGTAGGTGTGAAGGCAGGCACTGAGGGCTGCATGGATGCAGTCGGAGTCATGGATGTGGTGGTGTTGGTACTCCGATTGACATCAGCGACAGTCAACTAGAATCAAGAGATGTCAGATTATCGACTCTTTCTCTGGAGCGAAACTCAGACTCGCGTAGATTGCATCATCCGAAACACCACGCTGGGCCACCGGTAATCCTAGAGACTGGTGGTTCTTCGCAGCGGTGATAGTAAACATTCTGTATGTACCCTTGGGAAGGCCACCCGTGACATTGGCATACAGATGGCCCCTGGCGTCTGCTTTGCTGTTTAGCCCCACAAAGAAAGCAAATTTAGTTGGGTCTGTAGGGATAGTTTGGTGGAGTGATTGGAGGGCTTCAATGACGACATGGGAATGCCCCTGTATGAAGCCAGTGGCTGAATCGAGTTGCTGAGGCGCTGCAAGGAAGTTTGACTCTGGGTTGACAAAATAGCCCGTCGCAAGGTTTCTGACAGCCAACGTGATTTGGAACGTGGTGTTCGCTGGAATGACAGCAAGGTTGACCGGTGTGACAAACTTGGTACTCGGCATGCTGGAGAAAGATGGGATGGCTCCCATCGGAGCAGGGTTGCAAGAACCGTTCTTGAGCTGCTGCCCGTTAGTGATGGGAAGCTTAGGTAGCGTAGCGCAGAAGTTGATGAAGTTGTTGTTGGATACAAGCGACGCAACTTCGCCGGCTTCTGAAGTATTCGTGTTCAGTCCGTTTTGTGCAAAGCCCGTAGCAATCACGGAAGATAGGAGCGTCAAGGAAGTCTGGGCACTGCTCGAGTTGGTCAAGCCAGCATCAGACGGGGCTGTCGGGTTTGTGGACGATGGTATTGCAAGAGGAGTGACGGTTGCATTAGCAGTAGTGGTACCATTAGTTGCTCCAGTGGCGGCGATGCGCGCATTCCGTTTGGCCGGAGTCGTGCAGGTGATAGTTGTCCCAGGTGAGTTCACTAGTGGCAAGGCTGCACAGCTAGCGATCGATGGGACATTTCTGCACCACGAGATACACTAACACGACTTACATCAATCCGGGAGCACAAGCCGACATGACGTAGTGTCCATTGACACACCGGGCGAGTTTTCCGTCAACACAAGCATTGCCAGAGGCGCAGGACGATGCAACTGTCAATGACACAAACTGATTGCTACAATGACGGATCAGAAAGAGGCTGGGCGTAACCAAAGATGAGACCGGGCTTGCTTGAGATTGAGGGCATCTATGCCATTCTGCAGACGGAAGCTACTTGACCGGCGTTGTCTGAGGCTTGGGCGAGCGGAAACGAGAGATAAAAGTAAGAGAGCAAAGAACGTGACGAGCCTCATACGAATCTCTGTGGAGGTGTGGGCAGTCAATGCCTCGGAAAGAAGGGACGAGGAGACGTGCCATGGCCGGCGCGTTCAAGTTATACATGATGGTGGTAACAGTACAACAATAGACATGTGCCAACGTGCACACCTTCGTCGACAGCAACGCTCAACATGGAACAAAAGAACACCACCCGAGTCGACGCAGTATGGGACATGCCTTTGACCGTTTCCTTGACCACACTTCACCGTTCCCGCACAGATCCTCTTTGATCTGGACGGGTACTGACTGTCGCCTCAAAAGTGTCCGATCGCTCACATTGCGTTCAGCACGCTCATCGACTCCACTCCTGGCGTTCTCGATGCTTGGGATGAATTCCGCAAGCAATATACCCATCTCCCCAGCAACATCGCCCACTTAACCCACGGGAGGAGACTGACGGACACCTTGCGCGAGCACTGCCAGATTACGGACGAGACGGTGCTCCAGGTGAGTTGATCCAATCAATCTATATGACTCTTGGTACAGATCGGATCCGTAGGAAGAGATTATGCGTTTCGAGCTTCTTGTCGTCAACCAAAGGGATGGTCTAGGTCCCCGTATCCTCAACGGGACGCAGAAGCTGCTGAACAAGGTAATTGTGGAATTCGTTGGCAACACACCGTAGCGGCTTCCTACATGAATACATGCAGCTCAGTGAGATCGCACCAGATAATTGGACCATCGTTACGTCAGGTATCCATTCAGACAATAACGTCCTTGTACAACACGGTGGTGACCGCTCTATGCACCAGCTTCTAGATTTTACGCGGATCTCGCCATCTCCAAGTGCTCGTTGCCCGTACCGCGCAAGGGTTACGTGACCGGCGACGACGTCACCGAAGGCAAACCCAAGCCCGATCCATACATCGCGGGCGCAGCTGTGCTCAGCATACCCCCCGAGAAATGTAGGTCATCTACTCCCTGTTCCGAATCCGCCAGCAGTCCTGATCTCGACACACGTCAGGCCTGGTAATCGAAGATGCTCCATCTGGACTCAGAGCGGGGCGTGCTGCCGGCGCCCAAACGCTAGCCGTATGTACTTCTCACCAATCCGAAACACTCTTGCGGGAGGGAGGTGGTCACCTCGACTATATTGTAGATGACCTGGAAGGGTGTGTTGTCTATAGCTCCGAATCCAGACTGCTCATTGCTCACCCTCCCGGACTATTTTGTATAGCGTCTCGGTTAACTGGGTGGAAAGCCAGCTAGAGATCACACTGACTACGATACCGCGAAATTAAAGCATTCTTGCATAGAAAGCGGCTGCAGTTGAGATACAGACAATCTAATAATGCAACACGAGCTGTCTAGACATTGCATTCTAAGACGTTGGTGATGAAGAGTGGGGGCCAAGGCACAGCTCTGCAATGTGTGCCCATGGTGTCGGGGGGCGACAGGAAAGTGTGGAGTGTGTCAGTTTTCTGCGACTGTCGCAGCGAACGTGAGCGTTTCAAGGCGTCCTCTTCCCTTGCATTCCTTTTGAAGGAGGTCAGCGAGCGTCTTGAACTGAGGGGGATCGATCAGCAACACCTAGGACGTCCTTGTCAGTCGAGTATACTGCGTAGAGGTTGTGACCAGCTCACATATTCCCACATCTCTGCCTTGTCCACTCGTTCGACCTGCTCGGCTGCCGATTGGATTCGTTCTTCCAATCCCTCTCCATCTACAGCGGGGACGGCAACACGGACACGCATCCGCGCACGTTGGATGGGCAGTTTCGATCCGGACTGAATGAGCCGCAGCGTCTCGGACACCTACACATCCCCCACGGACTCGTATCGACACGACGACTCACAAACAAAAAAAGAACTGCCCTACCTGACTCTTGGCGTTCTTGCCGGTTTTCACGCTTACCCCCGCCTCTGCCATGGCCTTTTCGATGATCCCGACGGGGTACGGACGCTGCGTTGCCGGATCGACACACTTTTCCGCGACGAGGGTCGCGATCTCCTTTCGCAACGCGGCGAGGTCGTGCTCGCGCTCCTTTTCGCCGACCTGAAGCTCCCCCTTTTTCAGTATCTGAAAACACAGCTTCAGCGCACACAAGGGGCGACAGCGACAGAAATCAGCGACCGACTTCTTTCACGACCTCGTCCACGGACGACGTTCCAAACGCCTTTTGGAGGTCGGTCGACTTGGCGACTTCGCCTTTGGAAACGTTTATGAACACGTTTGATATCTGGAGGACGTCGTCTAGGTCGGTCTCGCTTCAAACGCTTTCGATGAGAGAGAGCGGATGGATGGTCGGAGGGGGACTGACACGCCATTCCGCCATTCTTGCACCTTGTTCTTGTAGCATGCGATCTGTGATGTGGATAGGCGTGGGCCTCACAGCAGAAATCGGACCGCTGCATACCTCGAAACGCTTCCCGCCCTTTTTCAGGCGGACGATGGAGACGTTTGTCAGTCTTGGAGGGGACGTCAGAGTGATACGGCCGAGAGATGGAAACCACAGACTTGATCTGGTTCGAAGGTTGGTTGATGGGCATCGTGTATGTTGGAGGTGTGAGTCGAGCGGTGTTCCGCCCCAAACGGAAAGCAGGTGCTCAGATGACTCGCAAAACGATACAAAATTTACAGAGTAGAACAAGTCGCCCGTCTCCCCAAATATGATGAAGGCTGCTTGTCAGCCGGGTCTCAACATTGCACGTAGTTACCAGGGAAGACCCCCTCTGCCCCGTTCAAGCGGCCAGTCCACCAGTCCTCTTGACTCTCTGTCTTTTTCACAATCTCAATCCGATCGCCAGTCTTGAATGACAAATCACCGTCGGCCTGGATGACGTGGGTGTTCAGTGGGTACATCCAACCAGGACCGCGTCGTACCTGTGCATCGAAATCGTACAGCGCCGTCACGTATTCAACCACCGGTTCAGGCTTCGGTTTAGGCTTGAGTGGTGGAGGCGGGGGCGGCCGCTTCGTCGGTGCGGCAGCACTACTTCCGTGATCCGAGAAGGAATAGGGAGGTGGTGGGGCACTTGACTGGCCAAGGGATGGTGGGGGTGGGGGTGGTGCCTTCTTCGCAAACGATGGACCACTACTGTACGAAGGGGGCGCCGCGGGGCGTGAGGAAAGACTGGCGGTGCTAGATGTGGTTGTCCCGCTGGGAGTGCGTCCCATGGGTGCACTGACACCAGATTCCGCACGCTTTGCATGGACGAACTTGGCTAAATGAAGCAATAAGCGGGGCCGAGGGACAAGCAAGGTATGCATCTACATACATGTAGACACGATCCGTTTAGTGATGCCGAGGTCCTCGATTTGGCTCCAGGCGTCCGTGCGATTGTTCTCGTAATCGGACTGGATCAACGAAGCTGGGCCGTTGGTGATCTTGTATTTGCCCTCAGAAAAGGAATTTAACTTCTCGAGCAATAGATAATAAATGTTAAGCCTCGACGTGGACGAGTTCACTTAGGGGGTGCAGTCAATAGTGGGGAACGGACGTACTGCATGTAGTAATAGGAGTGGAATAAAGGGTCGATGAATTGGGTAGCGAGTTGCATGAATCGGGGAAGGTCTTGCTTCAGCGTGTTGTTGATGCCATCATACTCGTTCGTTGCGACCTCAAAGTCTTGCTCAAGCTGAGAGCGTCCGTCAGAGAAGGGGTTACTACGCGATACGGATGCACATGTCGACAAACCTTGAACAAGTTCTTCTCGTCATTCAGACTCTTTTCCTTCTTGTCTCGAAGCTTGGTCAACGAATTGTTGAATCGATCGTAATCGATCAGCTTGTGGTCGCGCTTTGTGATCGTCTTTCTGATGACTTTGAGAACGCCCTGGAACTCCTTTACTGGACCAACGACGCGGCTCTCGATGAGTTCGAGCTCTGGTGCTATTGTGGAACGGAGTTCATCCCAGTGCTCGGCATAGGAAGGGGTGTTAGCGATCGTGGCGGCAGCAGAGGGGTATTTGTTGGTGACGCTGATCTCTCCAGACAATGGCGAATAGAGGGAGTTGAGGCGGCTTCCAAAGCCAGTAGCACCAGTCAACAGAGCTAGCGGATGGAAGTCGAGGTGGACATAGATGGAGACGCGGGGGGAGGTTGCATACCTATGATTGCATCTGTGTAAGCCTTGGTGTCCTTGAGGAGCCTCTCGGTAGCCTGCTCGAGAGCGGAAAAGTGAGCTTTGTAGTCGTCGAATTCAGGATCGGACGATGCTGTGAACGACGTGAGATCGATTGCGGTGTGAGAGCATCGTTGACTGACTCTTTGAAAAGCCGGCTTTGGAGGTGACGAGGTGAGGTGTCCTGTGTGTGCGCTGGCATGAGCTGACTATTGAACGAGGGAAAGGAGATCTGCTGCGGCGATGCACTGCATTCGACCGCTGGTGGGTGGTTGGAGCACGAGAATGGAGAGCTCACCGCTTGATTGCCTTTGTGAATCCCTTCATATTGGCGGGTCGGTCGAGCGCTGGCCAACTGAAGCACGCTGAGAACGCGATGAAGAGATGAGATGCGGCCGCTGCGGTACGAGGGTGATTATGTCATCACGGTCCCGGCCGCATGCCCTGGGCCTCGTCACTCCGATAATATGGCACGCCTCTATGTCCAACAGAATCATCAATGCGAGTATCTCTGGAATGTCCTGACGATGGTTATACCAAGGTGGGGGTTGCAAGACACGACGGACAGCGACTGCTGGGCAGAGCGTCCGACTCATCGCCAGCGTCGTGGCTGGTTTTCCCAGGCACTGCCACCAGAAAAGATAAAGCCACGTGTCGCGACGTCATCATCAAGTTGGCACGCGGTAGGTGACATCACTGACGCTCTGGGCTGCATCGCCCCGCAAGTTGTCAGACGCAATGGTGCGTTTGTCTTGCAACATCGCTCGCGAGCAGGCCAAGAAGACAGTGAGAGAGGGTCTATGCTCGAAACAGGCGAAAGAGAACCACAGAAGAGGCAACTACTCAAGGTAAGCAGACCTCTGATGCCAATTGCTGGTGATACGACCACGTCTCTGGAGCAGCAACGAAGCACACGAGGGAGAAGACTGAGGGAGAGAGGGTGCAGATCGAACGTAAAACCAGGCGAACGAGACACGACGCAAGGGCTCATCAGAGGGCTCCGACATCCGGAGAAAGACCGCTTCGAAGACCGAGGAAGGAGCACAAAAAGATTGGCGAGCAACGTTTGATACTTGGATATATAAACTGATCCATTGGTCGTGTTGGTCCGCCTGCGAGAGATATTCCGTGCGTTATATACGCGAAAAAGTTATCTGAAGTTGACGCGGACGTTCCCTTCAATTCTTCCCCTCTGCCGTCTCGATGACGTAACGTCAAGAGAGGGAACGTTGGACTTGGTATCGATGCTAACAATCAAGAATAGGTGGGGAGAGAATTGTCAGTGTCAGAGGGTTTCCGTTCAAGAAGAGGACCCGCTTGCCATCTATTCATCCCAAACTGTGAGCCGCCTATCTGTCTGTTGTCCGGCCAAGGTGATCATGAACGGTATCGACTAGGTGAACTTTACAACGGCGGGCTGATCGTCAGTGACTGTGCTCTCCCTGGACTGACCCCAACGCACCTTCCAGATACGGGCCGCCCCGTTTGGGATGGGGAGACCCACACACGTGCGGTGACGGCAAAGGGTGCATCATCCCTAGCGTACTATGACAGGGCCGTAGCCCCTGAGGCTGTTTCCAGAGCGACCACTGGCTGTAGTTCCATTGCGATAGCAAACCCTATTTCGGGAAAAATATGCCAAGACACCAAGAGGTAGACTCAACTGCACGCCCACCACTACCCGATGGGCATAGACCGCAGCTTTTCCAGGCCTGCCTTGTCCAGGACATCAAGGGTCCAGATGCTGTGTTGCCCATGGCGGTTATAACGGACGGCTCTCCAAGGGTAGGGTTTAATGAGCATTTGTCAACTTGAAGCACAGAGGGAGAGGCCAGCGAGGCACGTACCTAGCCTCGCTTATCACCGCCCAGCTTGTGTGCATCGCGGTCACGACACTAGCATGACATGTGTTCGAACGGGAGGAGCCGGCGGGATGGGGTTACCGGACAGGGTGTGTTCACTGACCACTCATTTGATGGGGCCGAGTTTGGGAACGCTATATCGGGACTGTCTCACCAAATCTTTGAGTGAAAATGGTACTCCGCAGCTGTGTAGTGTTGTCAGGTACAGAGTGACAAGGCGAAGTAGAAAACGGGATGGTTACCTCACAGATGGCGCGATCTTTCAATTAGTCTTGGATATGAAACAGAGCCACTCGAGCTTGCAGGACGTTGGCTTTGACTCGCGAAGACTAATCGAATCGGGCCGGGCGGTAGCATGGCTATAGAAAGTACACGTCGTCAAGCTCCTAGGGGTTGACGGACAATCAGACCAAATATGGACAAACAGAGCAGTGCACGTGACGGGCTCGGAGGTCGTTCCGATTAGATGGTGACCGAGGAACCTCGTCCACCATGTCCCCGCTCTCGTCGTTCCCGAGACGGTCCATCACCAGCACACAGGCGAGCGTGGAGCAGAGCAGCTTCGGCCAGTCGTGCGAACGCCATCACCAGAGCGACCGCTCTGTTTTGGTCCACAACCACCCTTCCCCGTCGAACGTCACCTTTGTGTTGGCGAGTGAGACACATCTGCCACAGTCGCCTGCTCTGACCGCCCGACAGAACATCCAGCCATGTTTACCACGGGCAGCAGCGACATCCAGCGATGGTGGATACGTGAGCATGATGTCCGGGAAGCGTCCGATAATATTGAGCAAAGCTTTTCCCCGCAGGCCGAGATGCTTGACGACGAGAACGCGGCATGGGGAAGACCCAAACCCTCGAGCCCCCGCGTTGAGCACTCTAGATACCGCAGCTTCCGCTTTTTCTGATCTCAGTGGCACCTTTCCGCGCCGGCCACATTTAGTGCACTCGGCGGGATACGCATGTATGATATGAGGTCATGCTCGCGACTACCCCAGCATGTAGGATCTGCTGGGCCATGCAACTTCTCCACTGTTTTCCCAGCAAGCTCTACGGCTGAAAATAAACTCGAGCGTGTCCCCGAGCGGGATGACCGAGTAAACGGTAGCTGCTGTACCCCGTTTCGCGGGATCGGGTGCACATCCCATGAATGGACCACCTGAGCCACTTGGACTCAGGGTTGTCGTGTCCGACCGGGATGCGTGCTGGATGTTCCACCGACGATGGCGACGTATCTGGCTGGGTGAAACGAAACCAGCAGGTGTCGCCGTCCACCGTGAGAGCACGCGAAACTTGTTCCATGTTCTTGCCACCCGTCTTCTACCACTATTTCCAAACACCCCTGCCTTATGGGAGAACGCTCGCCCTGCAGGAGAAAATCCACCAGATACAACTCGCCTCCCGGCGCGCGTCCTCCCATCCTGACGTTCTCTTGCTGCTCCAACACCGTCCCGTTTACACGTCCGGACGCCGGCAGACCGAACACGAGCTCGAGGCAGAGCGCGCGCGCCTGACCCGCTTCGGCGCCGACTTTGTCATGACGTCTAGAGGCGGCCAGCTGACATATCACGGCCCCGGGCAGCTCGTCGGTTACCCGCTCCTCGACCTCGGCCGCACGTCGCCCCCAGTCAGCACGCGCGAGTACGTGTGCAAACTACAACAAATGATCCAGGGCTACTTGTCGTGCGCGCACATGCTCGCACACGTCCCCTCGGAGCACACGGGGGTGTTTCTGGATCCTGCGACCAAGGTGGCCAGCATCGGCGTGCAGGTGCGCCACCGACTCACGACGCACGGGTTCGCGATGAACGTCACGCGAGAGCCCTTGGAGTGGTTCAACAAGGTCGTTGCCTGTGGTCTGGCAGACGTCAAGGCCGGCTGCATCACGTCGGCGGGAGGGAAGCAGGTTGAGGTCCATGACGTGGTCGAGGGAGTGGTGGACGCGTTCGGTCGATCGTATGGGAGGCATGTGGAGAAGCTCGAGCCCGCGTCTGCAGGCGAACTCGGGAAAGCTGTCCTCGAACTCGAGCAAGAGGTCTTGGAGGCTGGGGAGTGGCCGAAAAGCCCTGCATCTTGATCCGGACTAGAACTAGTTGGAGATGTGATGCGTGAGAGGTGGATGACAACGCGCCACAGGGTCAGAGTCGTGTGTGTGCGAGTGCCTTTGCTACCGGAACGTCTTCATCATCGACATTGGCGGCCCCTCGAGTTCTCGAGAATCGTCAGTCCTTAGGCACCCCGTCGTCGCGTGAGAGACTTCATTCGTTTGCCAGAGAATGCGTCTGCTCGTCCTTGGAGCCACGGGTGCGTGCGGCACACTCCTCGCAACGGAGGCCCTCGCCGCCTCGCACACCCTCGTCCTCTTTGCGCGCTCTCCCGAGAAGCTCTCGGACGACATCAAACGCGACACGCGGGTAACCATCATCAAGGGCGAGCTGGACGACGAGCCCGCCCTCTCTACCGCGATGGAGCACGTCGACGCCGTGCTCTCCGCACTCGGCCCCAAGATCTCGCTCGGGACGACGTACCCGAGCGGAGAGCCTCTCGCCCGGGCCTACTCGTTGCTCATCAAGGTCATGCTGGCCCACAACGTCACACGCCTCATCGCCCTCGGCACCCCTAGCATGCCCGATCCACAGGACGAGCAGACGCTGGCGTGGTCGTTGATCATCGGTGCTATCAAGACTTTGGCGCCTAGAGCGTACAGCGATGTCGTGGCCATCGGAAATGCCATTCGCACAGAAGGGGACACGCTCGACTGGACGATCGTCCGGGTCCCCGTCTTGACCAACTCGAGCAGTCGGAACGTCGTGGCCGGATACACAGGAGACGGCAAGACGGGGTTTGTGCTGTCCCGGGTCGGGTTTGCGGTGTTCGTCTTGCGCGAGCTTGCCGAGAACGAGTGGGTCAAGGCGGCCCCGTTGATCAGTAGTGCATGATCAGTTTGCTCGCTTCACACACTGTAGCATTTGGTGTCAGCAGAGCGAATCTATACAGTAGTTCCGACCGACTAGGCGGCGATGTTGGAGAACTTTAAGAGGTCCTGCCAATCAAACACCTCGGGCTCCTCGTGGAATCGTTTTAGCAGCATCTCGGCAGTCAAGTCATGATCGCCGTCTCCCCACAGGTAAAATTTCTGAAGACCCATCGCCAGCAGCTGAGCGTCGACTTGGTCGAGGAGGAAACGCTCCGGGGCTTGCTTGCCTGTCTGTGCAGGTGCCGAGGACGGCGTGATCTCTCCACGGAGGAGTACTACGCCGTGCGACTGCGACAGGTCTGTGTAAAAGGTCAGCACTAGGTACGGTGTCGCGAAGGACGCGCGAAGTTTGTATTCCTGGAGTGGTGTGAACAGGGCGGTCGACGGTTCTGGGAGGTGGGCCGGGGGGCCGGGCGTCGTGCGCTCGAACGGGTTTGGATCCGCAGCAGAGGGGGCCGGAGGGGCAGGATGAAAGTCCCACTGCAAGAAAAAGAATTCGTGGGCGGGGCCGGCGCCCTCGCTGGCGGGCGGGGCTGGGCTGGATTGCCGGGGAACGGGCACGACAAAGAGCGGGTACTTTTTGGCCGCACGGGTCATTGCGTTGTACGAGTCCAGGGGGAGAGAGGCACACATGTACCCTCTCCCGGTGCCGTTGGTGCGCGAGGCATGGTACGCGGTCCACAAGGCGGATATCTGCGCGGATGTGTGCGGTGTGGCGACGAGTTTCGAGAGGTTCAGAATCGAGGAGAGTGGCTGGCGACGGCTGCAGGGTCGGTACGGTTTCGCGCGGAACACAAAGCGACGTGCCTTTACTGGTGAGCTGTCTGTGCGTGCGGTGAGCGGTGGTGGGCCTGGTTGGGCATCATGCAGGGTCTTGGCGTGAGGACGCTGCCTCTTGAGCGACGCGACAAGGGCAGCAGCCTCGTCGCGCTCCCTGGCGCGGGCTTGTTCCCGTGCCTGTGCTTTGAGCTCGTCGAGGGCGAGCCCCGTTCTGTGGGTGGGGCGTCATGCACACGTACGTCTGCGGCAGGGAGACGCACTCTTGGGCCCTCCTGAGCAGCCTGTGGGCGTAGGCGTGGATGGAGCGACGCGTCGAGAGCATGATGGCTGCTTACGTCACGCTGGCTGTCACATCACAATGTTTCCCGAAGCGGGCGCTGGCGATCACACGTTATCGGGCGCGTTAGGTAACGCCATCGCTCGTCCGACCCTGCTCGTCTCCCACCGGCGCGTCTGTTGCCCGGGACTACCCATGCACCGCCCGTTCCGTCCCCTTTACTTGCCCGCACCCGTCGCTTTTATGCATCTCCTGCCCCCCACTTCTTCCCCACTTCTCCCCGACACCGTCGAGCATGTTCTCAGCACGTAAGTCCCCCGTTCGCACACACTCGGCGCTTCCCCTAACTCGCCATCACAGGAGATGCCCAGCAGTGAGCCAATGACATCCCTCAAACCATATCTTCAATTTTACTTATCTCTGTGCCTCAGATTCGACCGCGGCGACGTATCGTTTATCATCGTCGCAGGCGCCATGGTCGCCTTCATGATTCCCGGTCTCGGTTCGCTCTTATCTGCACCCACTCAGCGAACTGCCCCCGCTCACCCTTCCTGTCCAGCCTTTCTCTATTCCGGCCTGTCCAGAAGAAAGTCGGCCCTGTCCCTGATCTGGGCCGTCACCGCAAGCAACGCCATCTGCATCTTCCAATGGTACTTCTGGGGCTACTCTTTGGCGTTCTCCCCCACCGCCACCAACGGCTTCATCGGCAACCTCGCCAACTTTGGCTTGATCAACGTCCTCGGAAACGCGTCCCCCGGCTCGCCCCTCATCCCCGATTTGCTCTACAGTTTCTTTCAGATGGAGTTTGCCTGCGTCACCGCCGGCATCCTCATGGGCGGCATTGCCGAGCGTGGCAGGGTCCTCCCTGCCATGGTCATCACCTTTCTGTGGTTGACACTCGTCTACTGCCCTCTGGCTTGCTGGGCCTGGAACATCAACGGCTGGGGCCTCAAGTGGGGCGTTCTGGATTTCGCCGGTAAGCTTCATCTTTACGTTGATCACCATCATTCCCATGTCCACTCCCGCCTCGCTTGACAGGTGGTGGTCCTGTCGAAATCGGAAGTGGCGTTAGCGGACTTGCATATGCCTGGGTCCTCGGACGTCGGCAAGACAAGGAACTGCTCAACTTTAGACCCCACAATGTCTCCATGGTCAACCTCGGCACGTTTATCCTCTGGTTCGGTTGGCTCGGTTTCAACGGCGGCAGCGCGTTTGGTGCCAACCTTCGCGCCATCATGGCAATATGGAACTCGATGCTCGCAGCCGCTTTCGGTGGCATTGTCTGGTGTCTTCTCGATTATCGCCTCGAGCGCAAGTACAGCATGGTCGGCTTTTGCTCCGGAACAATTGCCGGCTTGGTGGCCGCTACCCCCGCCTCAGGTTATATCCCTCCATGGGCTGCCGTCATCATGGGCATCGTTACCGGCGCGGTTTGCAACTATTCAACAAAGAGTGAGATCCCGTCAACCTCGCCGTCTCATTGGCTAACCCCCCCAAAGTCAAACAGTTCTTCAGGGTCGATGATGCCCTCGATCTCTTTGCCGAGCACGCCATGGGCGGTGTCATCGGCCTCCTCGCAAACGGGCTCTTTGCGTCACATAGTATCATTGCCCTCGACGGTGTAAACACCAATATCAACGGTGGCTGGATCGACCACAACTACAAGCAGCTGTACATTCAGTTTGCTTACGTCTGCGCCACCTGCGGTTACTCCTTTGTGGTGACAGCGATCATCGTCAAGGTCGTCGATCTAATACCTGGCCTCCATCTCAAGACGACGCCCGAGGGCGAATCCCTCGGCTTGGACGAAGTCGAGGTGAGTCCATCCCGTTCGTTCAGCATGACCATAACGTGTGACACGATGACAACAGATCGGAGAGTTCGCCAACGACTACATTGAGGTGCGGAGAGACTACTCCGATTGGACAGCACTCCCCGATCCCATGAGCGACCGGATATCCCGGGTCCCAACAACGGATACATATACTAATGTGGACCGCCTGGGACAACGCGACGGTAAAGAGGATCCGCCGCTCGAGCCCATCGAAGAAAAGACCGGGGACGAAATGGCATTGGAGGTGTTGGAAGTTTCCTAGCGACCTTGTGTGGATGAAAGGGATGTCGTGAAACCGGCCGAAAGGGTTGAGGGATCATTGTTTTTATTCGGTCAGCGACCGTAAATTTGGTGCCTTCTTACCAAGTTCTGTAGTCCCTCTTGTTTTATTATTAGTCGTTCTGTGTTGTTTCAACAGACGTGTAGACGTGCAACATGTTTAAATAAGTAAAACCCGGACGTTCGAGCTTTTAGAAACACAGCAAACGGCTCGATCAACAGTCCCATCCAAGTACGAAACCGTCGCCGTCCGAGACACGGGTGCCGTTTTCGCCCTCGGTACCAGAAATCAAGGAGCCACAGATCCCCGAGCCAAACTCCTCGTGTAAAAGGAGGTCGACGACGTTGCGCGAGGCAATAGTTTCGGTTTCCATCGTCGAGATGAACCTATGGATACATCCGTCAGCGCACGAAAGACCGAGAACAACACTAGGAAACTCGCGGTTCGAAAGCGTTCACGTAGTAGAACCCCTGGTCGATCTTGACCGGCGGAAACTTGTCCGTGGGGGGCAGCACCGGGTACGCATCCCACTGGCGCCACATTTTGAGCAACGATTCGGGCAGAAGAAAAACTGTGCACAAAACACACTGACCTCTTTCCTGTATACCCAGCCGACATGGTCAAATACGTTCGAAAGCCACTCGTCCGTGATGCGCTGCTTCGAAAAGATTTTGACGCTCCACTCCTCTTGGCCGTCCAAGTGATCGGTTTCGTTCACTTTGCGGACACGTCCATGATACGACAGCGAGTTGAATTCGGGTTCGGCTCCGCCAGCGAGTATGCCTTCCGAGCTCGTCAGAATGGACTGTGGTATAAAAGCGCTCGAGGGCAGGCCAAAGTAGGTTGCTTTCACCCTATCATCACGGGTGGTGAGGAGAGTGACATGGAGATGGACATAGGGTTGAGGAGGGATTTGGCTCGCAAGCTCCGACGGAATTGAAATTCCTGTTTGGTGGAAAGGGGCGGCGAGTATAACACCTTTGTATACTTCCGTCCCCGAGGAAGTGTGAACGGTCCACAGAGATGAGTCAGGAATGCGAGCGATGTCCTGAACCTATACAAAGGCCAATCATCAACCAGATTGCGCGGCAAATCACGGGTCATGATACGGTACCTCTGTGTTAAGGTGAACATTGGCACCCGACTCGTTGAGGAAATGTTCGAATATGCGGAAATTTCCCGAGGCTACGCCAATCGCATCGGTGGCAGACATGGACACCAAACACTCCAATGCCTGGATCTTACTGACATCCTATGGCGACTTGGTGAAGAATCCTATGTCATCTGGGGAGAACACTCGTACCTGACCATAATTAACGCGTGTGGCCGCGTCCACCAGTTCCTCCGCAAACAATCCAGAGATGCCGTTCGCGGCAAAGTAGTCGATACAAGTAGAATTGGCCATCTCAAGCCACTCGAACGTGGTAGCAAGGTCTGCCACGTCATCCCATCTGGGCGACTCGGTCGTGTATAAACTCACGAACCGCGAGATCAAGTTTTCAACACTCCAAAAACGCATGAGCAGAGTGCTGTGAAAGATTATTGTTAGCTCACAGTTTTTGAATTTTGGCTGGGGCACTGAATCCGTATCTCCACAATATTTTGAGGTTCGTCCACCAACGCTTGTAATAGTCGGAGCGATCCATCTGTAGTCAAAAATAAACTCTCGATACTGTACAGACGAGTCGTGCTTACAACAAAGACAAACTTGGTGCCATCCCAGATTCCCGTGTTGGCGAGTTCGTCGCCAAAGTCTCTGAAGCTGAGGTTGAACTCCTTTGACGCCCTAATCAAGTTCTTGTTCGCATCGACAAATATAGAGGCACCGAGCTCGATCGGTGCATAGGTAGGGTCATCGTAAGGGTAGACGGTCGTGCTCCCTGGGTTATGACGCGTCGACGAGACTGGCACCCTGGGCAAACGTAACACTCACGACCGCCAATGTAGGACGCACGCTCGTAGACGTCCACCTCCACGTCAATCTCGGATCTTTGCTTGGCCTTTGATATCCAGAATGCCGCAGACGACCCTGCGGCGCCCGCGCCAATGATGGCTATGCGAGGAGTCGCATTGGCCACCTGCTCTTCCACGAGGATTGTCTGGCTATGCTTAAGGAAGGGAAGCTTGAACGGAAACTGCAGCGCAATGGAAGAGCTGATCAACGAGGCGCATAAAACGATGCGAATCGTAAACGAGTGCATCACGGTCGTAACCAGAACCGGTCCCACGCCAACGACACCTAGTCACGAGCACGCTCCCACCTGCGTCAAGCGCTTAGTCTTGACTTCTTTCGATCCTGGGTTCTAGTTCGCACCAACGAAAACCGCAGAACAAGTCGTCATCTCCGTGAATACGGCCCAAAGCTTCCGCAACGACATCCAGCTTGAAGCTCTAGCGCAATGCGCGAACGGAAATTATCGCACAGCGCTCGATCTTCATGAAATTCTCGTCCCTCTACTCCGCGTCGTGCGATCGGCCCCGCCGCCATGTTCCCCAGTCTACAATTAGCGATGGATGTACATATCAGGATTTGCGAACATGTTACGACTATTCGTCTTTACTCGCCGGCATCCCTGTTGGACACCTGCGGTGAAGCATAGAACGGATTGACAAGGATCAGGTACCAGGTATGCGCCCTCGGCGGCGATAACAGGGACAGCGACTGCGGTCCATTCACTTTCAAGATGGGAAGGGTGTACTGGTTCCATGTGGAACGTAGCCTTCTCCCGAGAGATGCTCAAGGTGGTTTACGGACACGAGACCCTATGTGAGCTCGAAGCGACTCGAACATACTAGTCTGAAGAAGAAGCGGTCTATTCATGGACCATTGGCGTCTCTGCACGTTCCACAGAAGAAAATGGCCGTATTGACGTTCAACGGACGTCGATGTTTGGCGTGTTGATGAACTGTATAAACGCGAGCGATCCCTATCCGGTGCCACTGGCACTTGGTGGATCGCCCTTCAAAATACACACTCCGAGCCTCGTAAGTTTGGGCACTAGGAGATCCTGCAGCCGAATGAGCCAGCGTCTCGCCTTGATATACGTCATGTGTTTGTTGCTAATTACGTAACTTATATCCGCGCACCAAGGTTTCTTTCCTTCTCAAGTACCCTCACCACACTTTGCTCCTGCAAAGTAACTCTTTGTCAGCCTCTGTTGACTGCGGGTATGCGGGTTCGTGGGGAAGAAGAATAGCTATATCTTAGGAGCTCAGTTAAGCCGGAGCACTCTCCAGGCCTGTTGGTGGCTGCTTCAAACCCGAGGCAGCTTGGGGAATGCTTGACTATGCGGCTCTGACATTTTCGCGACATGCATCTGGACCTCGATTGTTGGCGCTACACTACTTATGCGAGCGCCCTCAGTTTTTAAATAACAAGTACATAGTATCCGGTGAATTATATACGAGTCCGAATAACCTCCAGTGCATCAGCGTCTAGTCCATCCAGGTGGTCTTCCCAGGGTCAAGTAGGCGGAGGGCTCATGAGAGTCGTCAATAATATTCATGTGTTGCTCAATATTGCGGACGGTACAAGGGGTATTCGTCGGTGTCTTGCAGCTTGTAGTCTTGATCCAGGCGCAACACATTGCCGGACAACGTGTAGATCAACACCACCACATACTCCATGACGACCTCCATGACGACGTATATTTGCCATTCGCCCGTCAACATGTTGAATTTAGCCAGAGGGCTGTCCGAGTCGGTCGTGCTGATAAACGTGCTGGACGAAAAGGTGGAAAGGATGCTGTAAAGGGTTCGGACCGCGAGGAAAGGGAGTGCAACTGAAACCGAGACGAGCAGCTATCGAACAAGTTGGTCAGGGATGGGTGCAACGACGGAAGGGGATCTCCCACCTGCTTGCGGTACCTCATCAGTTCCCATCGTTTAACCCATTGTACGACGGTGATGACCACCAAGATGGCATACAATGCGGCGAAAATCAGCACGCCGACACGACGTTCTATGCGGGAGGTGGATCCTGAGCTGGTGCTCGTATTTGATATGCCGAGGATTACGAGGACGAGGGCAACGAGGCCAACCAGGTGCAAGATGCGGAATAAATTATGGCGCTTTGGCTGTCCATCCGGTCCTTCAGTTCTGATAAACGTTGTCAGCCGATGGCGGTGTGATGTTTCTGGTGTACTCACATGATTTCGAGTAGCCCGAGGGTACTGAGCAGCAAGGGCGATAGGCCTGACGCCTCGAGGGCATAGCCTCCGATGTAGAGTCCAGTTACAGCTGGTCTAACGAGCTCCGCGGCAACCAGCAATGCGCCGCCGACGATCCGGACTAGAGATGGGTAAGTAAAGGCATGTCAAATGTGGACGTGTGGACTCACCCAACGAGAAGATGACGAGCAGCAGCCATGCTCTCCTTATTCCGTACTTGGAGAGTACACGGATGGCAAGAAGGAGGACGGGGACATAGATCGCGATCGTTACAGCAGATATGATGCCTTGGGTATCAAGAGACATGTTGGAGAGCGAATGAGGGGAGAAGGACAATGAGGTATGTCAGGACGAGGGGACGCTCTTTATGCACGGAACCACGCCTCGAGGGAGGCAGTGATGTGGACCCCAGCCCATGGGACCAACTCCAGGTTTGAAGAAGGGCTGTGCTGAGTGTTTAGTTATGCGCATCAAAAAATAGACTGTCGACGTGATAAGTTTCAAAAGATTGAAGATCGTTGTCCACATGTCAGTAGGTCGTTCCCATGGCATGTTTTGAACTCGAAGGCGCTCCATTGATGGAGGAGTGCGCAAGGTTGACCTGACGCTGGGAGTCGGGGATGCGAATTCCTGAGCGGGCCGGCTCCGAGGTGGGTCAGCTCACCGGTTCCCTATAGAAGCCCGGCAAGAACAAGGTTGGACCCTCGGCCCGGCTTGTAGCTCGTGCGTCCTCATCCAAACGGGCACATAAACGACCCCGATGCTCACAGCGGCTGTGATCTTGCTCGGCACAGTTCAGGCTGCGGCACAACACCGTAGCACAGCCACTGCAACACAGCTCGGACAGACATTGTGCCTACCGAATTCTGCCGTCGACATACTGGATTTGGAAATGGGCGTGTGCAGGACACCGGACACCCCTGCCGAGCCACGCGCGATGCTATGAGTGTCACGACCGCAG
>JBBPTA010000001.1:220679-236259 GCA_038093915.1 Boletellus aff. emodensis
CACAGCTCGGACAGACATTGTGCCTACCGAATTCTGCCGTCGACATACTGGATTTGGAAATGGGCGTGTGCAGGACACCGGACACCCCTGCCGAGCCACGCGCGATGCTATGAGTGTCACGACCGCAGTCCCTAGGTAATCGCTGGGTGGGGGCGAACGTGAATGTGGGGGCGAGCACAGGAAGAGACGCAGCAAAGGCTGCGCGAGCACCGCACCCGATGGCACCGAGGCGGCCCATGTCCGAATTCAGTATGCCAGCGTCTGTGCGCCGGCGTCGACCACCAAGTTTCATTCGGGCGAATGCGACTCCCGCGACGGGTACCTTGGGCTCATGCCGGTGAACTAGAACAGGTCTGTTCGTGGGTTTACGCGGACGAGGAGGATCTCGAGGCCAAGACGCTCGCCATCAACAGGGTATGTCCTCCCTCGCCGCACTCTCCCAAAGTCATCTGGTCCAGTTATCAGCATGGAGAGCAACGACGCCGCTTCCTCACGCCCTCGATTCCGTCTTAGCCATATTAGTGGCTCGCATGCTGGATGCATCCTCCAGAGATGCCCTCTCCGCCACGACCGCCCTTGGTGTTCGACAGACCTATGCAACCGCAATCATCAGGACGGTCAACGGCTTGGTCGATCCTTTGCAGTCTGGAGCATATGCAAGACCCATAGCCGCCATCGCCACCCAGCTTGGCTTGCCCTCGTGGCTCGTAGAGCTCAGACATGCGGCAACTCATGAGGGTTTGCCTAGCCTCGAGCTGCTCAGAGAGGCGGGCAATCAGGTAGTAGGCCACGCTCATATCGCCCCACGCGTCTCCTGATCCTCTCCCAGTCCCTCTCCTGGCTTCTCCACAATTATTTCCACCCGACGCTCAGCCCTTCTGCACCCACACCAATGGCATCGCCGCCACCACCACGCCCCGTCGAGCCTCTCTTGAAGGCTTACAAACTTCTCATGAAGACCGTCATTCGGGACAGCTCGGTACGCAAACAGCACCAAGGCAAAATTGATGCCGTCATGCGTGACATCGAACGTTGGATAATAGAAACTGGGGTGTCAGCCGAACTCGTCGCTCATCCTCTCGGATGGGGGTTCGACGACAACTCAGCCACTTCCAAGGTTGACATCAAGGAACGATGGGCGTTGGAGATGCTTTGCAGCACTCTTCTTGAAAGAGGTGCCATCGTGCCCGTATCCAAGAGGTCAGAACCGTCAATCGATATCATGCGTATCCGACGCTCATCCCCCCGCAGGAAATGCCGTGCACCCGCAGATCCGTTTCTGCCTACGACTGCCAGTCTTGCGTTATGGTCGCCGCTCCTCATGCAACTTCGTGCAGCTCACCCCGCCTTTCCGTCCGTCTTCACTAGCCGGATCATCTCAGTCTTGGTCGAAGATCCGGCGGTGTCAAACACCGATGCGGATATTATCGAGCTAGATTCCAAGAGTCTGTCCAAGGGTGCTCTCCACACTGAATACCTTGCCCGTTGGGCCACCTGGGCTGCGCGGTCCTGGACGGACGAAGCAGAACACGGAACGGATTTAAAGCAAGAAATCATTCTTCGGGTTTCTCCGTTCTTTATCCCCGGACACGACTCTGGTATTAAATTTAAAGTGTACGAACATTCCACTTTATCTCGCCCGACACTAATGATCCTGAGATAGTTTAGATGAACTTCTGCAGGCAGTTTCGGTCGGTTCCAAAGACTTGCAGGAGTGTATCAGTCTACTGAGGTCCGCCACCGCGGCAGTCCCAACACAAGTACGAGAACACACATTCGTCCTCGTAGTCCGACAATGACCTTTCATAGCCCTGGCAAGCAAGCGATCTTGTGAATATGGAGGAACGCCTACGGATGCTCGCGGTTAATAAAACGTCGGAACCCTCCGGAGATGACTCCATTTTGCGTGGTGGCGGTGTGCAGCCAGGAGGGATCCCGGCTGCTGGTTGGAGGTTGCTGGATGATCATAGTGACTGGACACCGTGTCCGATCGGCGTGTACCAGTGACAATGACATGTATCATGAGAATATGCCACGGATACTCCCAGTCAACGCTTGGTCACATCACGTGTCACATCCATTACAAAGCGCCCTCATCATGCTTGCTTACGCTGGTGGCCGGCTGCGGATCGAATACCAGCGCCCGCTGGCGTCTCATCCGTTTGGTTAAGAAGACGCCGCGTCTGGCGTTTGGAGCATCATACAAACAATGAAGCTCAACTCTCCACTACCACAGTCGCTGCCCAAGGAATGCCAAAAGGCTGCAAAGATATGTAGGTTCGGTCCCTGTCATGATGTTCTCCCAGTTTCTGAATGTCGCACAGTTGCTTCCTTCGTCGACAGCAGGAACAGCGGCCTGGATGGTGTGAGTGGCCACCTCTGATCCGGTTGCCGTATACAGATGATTTTCTACAGATCATACCGCGCAGCGTCCTAGAGCACGCCAAAGGATTCGCGATATTCACCGTCTTCAAAGCCGGGTTCCTTTTCTCAGCTCGTGCTGGATCCGGAATTGTTATCGCAAAACTGCCCAGTGGATGTGAGTCTTGTGCTAGACACAGAACGTTTGATACTTGATGTCCATTTTGTAGCTTGGTCTGCTCCCAGCGCGATCGGCTCTGCTGGTGTCGGTGTCGGTGGCCAGCTGGGGGCAGAGATGACCGACTTTTTGGTTGTTTTGAACTCAGCTTCGGTAGGGTTATTCTCTTATTCGTCGAGCATCAGCGCGCTCAGACCGATCCTCTACAGGCAGTTGTGGGTTCAACACACACGTCCGATGCTATCTCTGACCCTGACCTGTTAGAAATCATTCATGTCAGCTGGATCGTTGACTCTAGGTGGGAATCTGAGTATTGCCGTGGGACCTCTAGGTCGGAATGGGGAGGCAATCGGCTCACTGAACTCTAGTGGCAAGGTCGCCGCCATGTAAGCTATCTCTCTGCCTTCCTGTGTTCTTGGCTTACATTCGGACCGTTCGTGATAGGTACAGCTATTCGAAAACTCGGGGGCTCTTCGGAGGCATTTCTATTGAAGGATCTGTTATTGTCGAGCGGCAAGATGCCAATGCACTCGCTTACAATCAAAACGTGACGGCCAAGATGCTCCTTAGCGGTGTCGTACCATGTCCTGACTGGGCCGAGCCCCTGGTGACAATTTTAGAGTCATCCACAAGTAGGCCTGGGGTTCGCAATTGGATCGACGATCGAGCTGAAGGGCAAACACCATATGCGTTCAACACCACCGGTGAGCCCAGTACAAGTGGCCCAAAGACACGGCGGTTTTCTTCCTTCCTTGGTAAAAAGAAAAAAGACACTGAATTTCCCCCGCGGCACTGGGGCACCTATGAAAATTCTGGGTCTTACTTATCGGATGACCTGGACGATCAAAGTCAAACTCGTTGGGAAGACATTGACAGGACATCTCCTCGTCTCTCAGGCTTTGATGACGGATTTGGAGCCGGTTCAAGCTCTGTACAGCAGACTAACCACCGCTCGTCACGCAGTGTAGGGGCGTCCACGAACACGTCGCATATTCCTGTGGACTCCTACAACCCCGACAGCCCATTCAACTCGCTACCGCCCTTCCGTTCAGTCCACTCGACCCTTTCAGACAAGACATCGCATTCACGTTCAACGAGTGCTCCCAAGCTAGGGCATTCTACCCAACGACGAAATAGTCTAAAAGGATACACGAATCCGTTTTCGTCGACACCACCACCAGAGGAAGATCCCGAATACGATCACGATAATGTTGCATCCTCACCGCCGCGCTTCAAGACAAAGCCAGAATTGAGCAAACCACTTTCCCCTCTTGAGGGTGTTGCGCGCGCGATCGCTTTGTATGAATTCAAAGCTATTGAGGTGCGTGATCTAACCGTGACGTATTATCATCTCAGTTTATGACAGGCGGGCGACCTATCTTTCTCGAGAGGGGACGTGATAACCATCACTCGGAAGAGCGATAGTAGTGACGATTGGCAAGTTCATTCTGTTTCTTCTCGCGCGTAACACTTTTATAACTCGGCACACTAGGTGGACGGGCAAGCTCGATGGCAAAGAGGGAATATTTCCAGCTAATTTCGTGGAAATTGTCTAGTCCTGCGTATCAGGATTGTTGTAGCGTGTTCTGTTTAAGCATCACTTGTGTATTCAATTTCTCATGGTAGATCGGGCCTTAAGGTGTAGTGCATCATACTTCTCAACTCTGCAGTACCTGGCATGACACGATGCTGTCAAAATTCTGTTGGCATATGTATTAGTGTACCTGGTTATTTAGCGACCGCTAGCACGTGCCCTTCATAAGGTCGCGTCCAACGGTCTTGTCCAGTGCGTTCAGATCTGTGGCAACTGTTCATGCCAAAGGCACCACGGAAAAAGTACTATGCCGTTCGTGTAGGACGTGAAGGTCCGAAGATATATGACACTTGGGAAGAGGTATGTTCGCCCTTTCGAGTTTGCCGTGTTGAGGTCATGCGGTAAGCCGACAGTGTAGAGTCAATGTAAGCAGTTAGGTCGATCCAATTTTACTTCTTTGACATCATCCTTAGGTTTCGAGATGGCCTGCAGCCGTATTCAAGAGTTTTACCTGTCGGGTTACCGCCGAACAATGGGTCTCCGCACCCTACCGGACGGAACGTGAGTTCGGATAGGAGTATTCGACAGTGATCTGTGTTCTGTCTGAGTCGCCTTCCAGGTGGCCCACCTGATCCCAGCCGTCTTCCACCGTTCGAAATAACACGACCTGTCAATAATGAAGCCTCCGGTGAACAAGATGTGCCTGCGACACTTGCGGAACGCGTTCCCGAAGTCTGCGTCCCCGCTGTCGCCCTGTCTGAGGAACAAAGAATCGTACTCGAAATGGTAAAGAGGGGTGAAAGCGTGTTTTTTACTGGATCTGCTGGTAACCACATAGCTCTCGTTCGTTCTGGATGGAAGATGAGTTTTCGTAGGGACAGGAAAGTCTGTTTTGCTTCGTGCCATCATCGACGCTTGCGGAGGAAGAGGTAGTCCCACTCTTGCTATCACTGCCTCCACCGGGATCGCTTCGGTCAACATTGGTGGCACAACATTGCATTCATGGGCCGGCATCGGCCTCGGAAAGGAGGACGCAAAGAAACTTGCGGGCAAATTCCTTGGTCAGGAGAAGCTCAGAAACGTGCTCGACCGTTGGCGAAGGGTGCGAACCCTCATCTTGGATGAGAGTGCGAGAATCTCACAAGTACGCGCCACTTGCTAATGAACGTTGTCTCTAGTATCCATGATCGATGGCGTCCTGTTCGACAAGCTCGTAGGTATTTACCCGAACACCGGTATATCCTGCTGAAAGATGTCAAGGAATTTATTGCCCGGGTTCTAAGGAACAGCGACAAACCGTTTGGCGGAATTCAGGTTGTACCTCATCTTAATCCTAATTGTATGCCAGGTGGCTCACGATATTACCAGCTTGTCCTGTCTGGTGATTTTTTTCAACTGCCTCCAGTTCCAGACCGTGACAAGAATGGAGACCCTGTATTACCGATCTTTGCCTTTGAGGCAGAGAGTTGGAGCCGGTGCATCAAGTGCCCCGTCATGCTAACGAAGGTGTTTCGACAAAAGGAACAAGGTATTCGTAAAACGTTCTCTAGCAATGACAGACCCAAAGTTACACCAGACCAACAGCGTTCGTGGATATGTTAAACCACATGCGCATGGGGAGACTGGATGATCACACCATTCGAGCTTTCCGGAACCTTTCCAGGCCACTGCATTATGAGGATGGGATCGGCGCGACGCACTTGTATCAGTCTTTCCCCCTCTTTCGGGTGAAATTTGTTGACAGCGTTGCAGATATCCAACTCGAATCGAAGTTGACCACGCAAACGAGTCAAGGCTTCGCGCACTTCCTGGCCAAGCAATACAATACAATGCCACTGACGTTCCAGGCTACGATTCAAATGGCACCCGGGTGTCTGAACAACAGATGGAGAAATTGCTAGGGCGGCTTGTCGCTCCGCAAACCATTCAACTCAAAGTGTGTTGGGTCAACCTGTCAAACAATGTCTTCTCACTGCGATACAGGTCGGTGCCCAGGTTATGTTGATCAAGGTACATATAAGAATTCTCGGTATGTGCGGTGTTGAACTTCGGCCACTCAGAACATGGTCCAAGGCGAGTTGGTGAACGGTTCTGTCGGACAAGTCATCAAGTTCTACACTTCTCAAGAGGCAATGCGGAACAAGATGGAGATTGCCACAGAAGAGGGGTTGCGTGGTTCCGAGCGTGATGCGAGGCAGGTAGCCGCGAAATACGATGGCTCGCTGTGGCCAGTCATCCGGTTCACAAGCGGGAGGGAGTTACTTTGCGTGCCAACCGATTTCACGGTGGACAATGCCTATGGAGAGATGGAGGCCAGACGTCGACAGGTCCGTTGATTGAGGTCAGGCTGAACGGTAGCTGACGCTGTTCAGATTCCCCTGATCCTTGCATGGGCGTTGAGCGTTCACAAGTCCCAGGGACAGACTCTGGAACGCGTGAAGGTAGACTTGGGTCGCACTTTTGAGAAGGGCCAAGGTCGGTGTTATTGGTCCATGTCTAGACGAGAAAGCACCGTTTAACTCTGCCCAGCCTATGTGGCTCTCTCTCGAGCGACGAGCATGAGGACTCTAGAAGTCTTGAACTTTAATCCTAGCAAGTAAGCCCGTTGGATCTGTAGAATTCTGTGATCCTCAATGACGATGCCAGAGTGATGGTCCATCCTCGAATCCTTGCTTGGCATAGCGACCTCGAACAACAGGAATTGTTGATGAAGGAATTGGATCTCACGGGAGACGAATGGTCTGACATGGACGCTGATGAAGCTCAAGAGGTGTTCCGGAGTTGAAACGTTGATAGCTGGTGTCATCGGAAGTGTCGCTGTATTCTCGATCTTACCCACAGTACCTAATACATACCTATTCCCAGTTGGTTACGTACGATCGTGCATCTCAAGCGGTCTGGTTCGCAAGCATGCCGCTGACACGCTGTTCGCCCGGCGCTCACCAACCTATTCTGCGTTTTTTTGAGCCATGAACAACACCCGACGGTACTATGCAGTACGCATTGGACGCGAAGGCCCGCGCATATATGACAATTACCTCGAGGTGAGTAGCTTACCAACACTTGGAACTCCAGGGTCCGCTCAAAGGGCTTTTCAACTAGTTCGCTGCTGCAGTGGGTGATATTGGCGGTTGTGCAGTTGGGTAGACCCTAAACTGCGACGCTCAGACACTTGGGTTTAGTGGGTCCAGCGGCAAAGGATTCGACAACATCAGTGAAGCTCAAGACTGGCTAATGGGGTACCAGTTTGGTCTATTGCCCAGCGTGACCACGTTTTATACGAGCAAGTATTTCCGAGATTTCGCGGCGGCGCCAGGGAATCTCACTGCACGGTTGACCGTTTGACTGCTAGACATCAACCTCAATTGGAGCGTGCACAGTCAAGCAAACCTCCATACGGGAACTACTAGCACCGCGCCCTCGACACCAACCGCGTCATCTACCGCTCCTCAGCAAGCTTCCCGCAGTGGCGGATTCACCGGGGTCTTGAACCGGGTCCAAGAGGTCGCAAGGGAACGTACCGAAGCAAACCCCACCCCGCCCCCTGCACAGGCAATAGAGCCTACTGTCGAACTTTCGGACGAGCAGAAGAACATTTTAAAACTGGTCAAGTCGGGCCGGAATATTTTCTTTACTGGACCAGCTGGTGACGCCCCATGCCCGCGCACTGCACGCAAGAGTCGGCACATTGACCATCGCTTGCAGGTACGGGAAAATCGGTTCTGCTGCGAGCCATAATCGACTATTTGCGTTCGGTACATGGGTTTGATTTTGCGATCACCGCTCCGACTGGCATTGCCGGTCTGAACATTGGTGGGCAAACGCTCCACTCTTGGGCGGGTATCAGGCTTGGGAAAGAACCGTTAGAGCAGCTGAGGCATCGTTTAAACCGCGACGCGGTCAAGCGGTGGCTATCAACCAAGGCCCTCATAATCGACGAAGGTTGGCCAATTCTTTGGGGTGTTGTTGGACTGGCGCTGACTTGCATTAGTGTCAATGTTGGACGGGCGTCTGTTCGATAAATTGGTAGGTGTTCGGTAGTCCTTGAAATATTGGACGAGTGGCCCACGTACGGGATGTAGGAGGCTCTTGCACGTCTTATACGAGATAATTCCCTCCCATTTGGGGGTATCCAGGTAACATGAGTAGCCCCGTTGTTCGGACGACAAGCTTCATACATTTCTAGCTCATTGCTTCAGGAGACTTCTTCCAGTTGCCTCCTGTTCCCGAACAGGACTCGACGAGCAAGATTGATGCAACGTTTGCATTCCAAGCTCGGAAATGGCACCAATGCATAGATCATATGGTGAAACTCACCAAGGTTTTCCGTCAAAAAGATGCTAGTATGTTGTACTCCTTTTTTGATCCACTGTCACCGATGGCATTATTCCCAGAGTTCATTGAAATGCTCGCCTCGATGCGAACCGGTGTCCTAGCAGACTGGCAGAAAGAAGAGTTCCAGAAGCTCTGCCGCAAAATACGCTATGACGATGGCATCAATCCAACCCAATTGTATGTTGTGCGTTTATCTCGAGGGTGCTGTCTTGACCCTCTGCATGTAGATTTCCTCTCAAAGCCGAAGTGGAGCAACACAACCTCAGGTGCCTTGCCAAATTGCCAGGTGAAATTGTAGAGTATCGTGCGATGGACGCGCGCGGACACGACATATACGGAGGCCGCCTCACAGTCATCCAAGCGGAGAGGCTGCTCGAAAGGCACGTCTGCCCCAAGCAAGTCCCTTTGAAGGTGGGGGCTCAGGTGATGTTACTTCGTGTATGCCTTTTGTCTGTCCCGTTGCCTCGTGTTCATATTCCCGTCCACCAAGAACATGTTACAAGGGGTGCTCGTCAACGGGTCGCTAGGCAAAGTCGTCGAGTTTGTTAGCGTTCATGATGCACAACAACGTCACATTGAAATGGCCGAGATGGAGCGAAGAAAGGAAGGTGAACCGTCTCTTGTGGTGAACGCGCCAGACGCCAAGGACAATGAAGCTGGCCTCATTGCGCTCGACAATCACACGTTCAAGAAGGACCAGCTCTGGCCCCTTGTCCAGTTCACGAACGGAAAACATCTGTTGTGTTCAGCCGTCGAGTTCACAGTAGAGGGTCTGAAAGGCAACGTTGAGGCTCGGCGTATGCAGGTCCCCCTTGCCCTTTCCTGGGCAATGTCTATACACAAATCTCAAGGACAGACGCTCAGCCGAGTCAAGGTGGATTTGGGTCAAATATTCGAAAAGGGTCAAGGTTGGCTTGTGCCGGTCTAGCATCTCATCTTGATTGATGACACGCATATCCCAGCGTACGTGGCTATTTCACGCGCCACGTGTACGGAGGGACTGGAGATCATCAACTTTGATCCTGTAAGGTAGGTCCGCGGAGGGTCATCTGCTAAGGCCCTTGCTTACATGTCTCACCCAAGGGTTATGGCCCATCCAGATGTCATCGAATGGCAGAAGCAGTGGGACAGAGACAGGTACCAAGAAGAAGAGATGGATAGCGACTGGGCTGTATCACAATGGCATGATTCGTTCCACGAATAGACAGATTTCTTATCCATTACAGGAATACAATACACCATGTGCCCCGTCTAGGACTGAAAAGATTTACCCTTCAAAATGTATCACTACGATGATGAATCGAGAGTTCGCTTGTAGCCGGAAGAGAAACGGAGCTGGAATGTGACGAAGGTGCAGACCGTGAGGGTGGCCGGGAAATCAAAGCATGCGACTCTTCAGCAGTTGGGTCTTCCAAGGAACGAGGTGTGATAGGAGGGATGTTCGTTGTCGCTTGAGTGGGTGAAACCGGGTTGTTGGCCCGAAGTGAAGGGTGAATGCTATGTGCTGGTCGGGGTGGTAATCGAGGTGCAAAGTCTTCGTTTTGTCGCGGTGACAGCGGCCGTGCTATAACTTGAATACTCCCCACCCTGGTATGGGATGAACCGTACTTGTATACTGGCAGTGGCTCCCCGGGTGGGGCATCAGGCAATGGAGGAGAACTGTTCGGAGGAGGTTCCTCGAAGAGCTGCGAGGCATTTTGAATTAGGTCATCCATCCTCGTATCCTTTGGCTACTTCGGTCAGAGTTCTACAGGGCATGGGAAGACTAATTACCTTGATGCTTTGCACGCTGAGTAAATCGCCCGCCTTCGAAATGTCGTCTTCGCCAAATATCACAGTGCCGAACACGATTGCCAAGTTTCTGACATCCATTTTATTCTTATCCGAGAATGAGGCGACGCGTGCAAGGTGCTCCACGATAGCTCGCAACGTTTCTCGATGAATCGCTGGCAACCTACGAATCTTGGAGCGCATTTGAGCTATAGGGTTTGGGTCTGCTACTTTCTATGTGAGGTAGCGGTAACATGTCCTTGCAAGGAACGGCTTGCCTCTACCCTCCGTGTGCTCAGTTCGATCTAGGAGGGGATACTTAAACAACGGCTCTGGTAACTCGCGTAGATACAGCTAATCGACTGTGAGAAGATTGCAACACTACAAAGATGTCGCGCACCTTCAGAAGCGAAGAAACAGCATACACGTCATCGGTCAATCTGTTGAATTTGAAAGTCGCCTCGTTCCTTTCGATCTTGTGCTGCAACTGTGTTCATGTTAGCGTGAGTCCACGGAACAAGTGCACGATCCGTACGTCTTGTACAATGGCATGGCGTCCCGACACCTGCAGAATTGAATATTAGAAAAGGATCGAAGAATAACAAAAATGAACGTCGTACGCGGTAGATGCCTTCCGATTCCAGGCCTCTCTCGTCGACCTCTTGTATGCAGATTCGGACGATCTTCGGGATCTCTGTTTCGGCAAGACCCCTAGAAGTTGCGTAGTCCACTAGACTGACACCAAAGATTAAATCACTACACTCCCCAACGTTATAGTTATAATAGAGTATGGACTTTGGAATCAAGGATGCCAAAGCACGAGGAATGTGGGTAGTAACGAGGGAGACATCTTTGTCAGGTGAGATCTTGATAACCATTGACCTTGCATGCTCGGAGAGCTGCGTCTGTGTCATGGTAGTTGCGCTGTAAGCCAATGAGATCTACCCCCCATGACCGATAGAAAGCATGCGAACATCATGTTGTCAACGTACTTCTCCAGCACAACTTTGACAGTACTCGAATAATCCCGGACAAAGTTCTCCAGGCTCTGGAACTTTGTCAGAGTGACAGATAACAAGAGTGAAACCCCATACCGTAAAAGCACTTTCTAATATCTTTGTTCGACGAAGTCGAAGGGTCTCTAACCAGTAAACCCCTCTGCGGTATTCCTTGTCTGAAACGATCTCGAATAAGGTGATGGAGGAACCAAAGGGAGAGGGTACTGACTAGCCTCATCGGCCTCACGCTTCGCCCGAACTGCACGAAGGGCATTGTTTTCTGTACGTACACCCAACGTCTCTTTGACTGTGGAACCCTTATCCAGGAAGGTGATCAACTGATTGAGCTGTTTCTTACCTGCAGAAAGTCAGCTGCAGACAAATAATTTCCAAAAAAAAAATTAGCGTACCATGATGGGCAAAATCGGAAAACGTCGTGCCGGAGTTCGATGGGGAACGGTTACGCGCCACGTGAGTTGTCCCGGAAGGTCTTCGATCGAGGGGCCGGAGAGGTTGGGGGGCAGCTACAGCGGGCCTTGAAGGCAAGGCGGGATTCGAGCGAGAGTTTGGCAGAGAGGTCCCTCCAATTTCACCATAGTATGGATTTGAAGAAGGCTGAGAGGGAGTGGATGCAGCTGCAAGTTTGTAATCCTGATCGCGGATGAGCGAGATGAGCAAGATGGAAGTGGAAGGTTCCACCTCAACTTCTTGGCACCTCTTAAGGTAGGTGCGCTTCAGTTTCGGCAAGATGCTTTCCGCGTAGTCCGAATAGGCGGTATGTGATTCCTTGAGATCTTCCTTGATGCGTTTACGAGTGCGTTCTTGGGTTTCCTGGTCCAAAAGCCCCGCTTAGCTACGTTCACACAGCATCGGAAAGAATGCACTTTTAGAGCCATCAAACTGTTGACGGCATCCAAAGTAAGCGTGTTGAGGAATGCTTGTCTGGTTTGCGCTTCTGTTAGAGGTGAACCAACCGTGGCAAATTTGGATGATATGAAGGACGAACCTCTCTCTACGTTGTCCCTGACTTCACTCCACACCCAGCGGGCTGTGCTCATGTCTGTACGATCGTCGAGAAAGGCATCAATGGACCTTGCCTTCCGATGCAGTTTGAATAGGGAGTCGACACTGTCCAAGAGGTGTCATGATGTTCAGGGGGTGATTCGGACCAAGGCCGCTCACTAGATCTCCTCTATGCGCTTCCTGACGTACTCACATTATCCCAAAGGGCGCCATCACATTACACGCAGGATGCGTACCTTTCCTGGAAGAAGCTGAGGAACGAGTCTGTGAGCAGCTTGAGATGGTGTTCAAACAACGGTAAAGGGCCAGACTGGAGCGAGGGCTCTGAGAGCGATGGTCTGGGCTGTAGCACGGGATCAAAGGTCTCGGTTGGGGTCTGCACCGACATGATGGAGATCGACAAGGCGGGACGAGGAGACTGTCTAATCTCCTCTGTCTGAGACCAGCTGCCCAAACATGTACATACAACGTGCCTGACAACTACGCTAGCCGCAGCCTCTTCTCCATTTCAGCGTGCGGATTCAGAGGAAAGCCCCGCTCGGTCCCTGTCGCGCGGGTCAGCACAGCCAGCACAGCCCAGCACTGCAGACCAACCAAGGAAGACGTCGCCAGGGCCCAAGGTCTCGTCCCTGCCCATCAAGATATCGAGGTGTATGTTGCTCCGCCGCATCCCTGGCATGTGTGGGCCCTGCGAACTGTCAACACAGGCATAGCGTAACGCGCACGTGAGCTTACCGCGGCGACGTTCTTGCGCTCCATGAGCAGACGGGCCGGTGCATGCACCCCATATAGGTTACGTAGCACCGTCAGCCCGAGGTTGTCCTGCGTCTCTTCCCACTGAGTGGCCCCCGTTGAGCGACACGAAGTAGAACAGGGGAGCGAGTGCTCACACGGGAGAGACGATGTTCGATATCGTCCCTCGACTGGGTTTCTGCCGCGATGCTACGGTGGCCGTATCGGAGAGTGTCGTGGAGCCCGAGACTGTTGGCCGTGGCAGCCAAGGAGGCAGACTTTTGTTCTGCGGATGGTACAATGCGCAACGAGGGTTCCTATGACGCGAAGCGGGTCAGACTGAGCCAGGCGGGCAAGGGGGGGCAGCGTGCGTACCATGTCGATGGTGTTCAGAGCACAGTGACGCGTACCTGGGTATGATCGTGTGACACGATTGTGACCGAGTTGTGACATTCCTCCCCACATCTCCTCGTAGTCTCCCAGCGAGCGTATAAGTATCCAACTCGTTCTCATCGGCCCCCGCTTGCCCTCTTCCCCTCCCCTTCCATCTTCCGCCTGAGCTATCCCAGCCATTTCATGTCTACAAGGCATTCACGCTCTTCTAGCATCCCCCTTCGGGCTGCGGTTCCATCTTCTCCCGCTCGGCATATAGAATCTGTCATCTCCATACCTTTCTCTACCAGCCCCTCTCAGTCTCGGTCTCGCACTTCGGGCCAGGGGTGGCTTCCACACAACCCCCCTAGTGCCATAGGCATCCCACATGGCGTACGTGGAAACAGCTCCATCACCTCCAGTCCCCCGACTAGGCCGACCACTCGTTCCTTCTCCCATTCCTTGGTTCTATCCGGTCGGGGTAGCGCTTCCCCATACACCGTTTACGAACCGCGTGTCGTTAGGGCCGACTCGGCTCGTGGAACTGACGCATCCTGTCCCCATGATCCTCCTCCGTCATCCAGCTCGCCCACGCGCACGAGACAGCCGAGTCTCGCTGGCGTCAGGGTGCACAGTGCTCAGCGTTCCCCTCACACACACGTTCCTTCTTCCACGCAAACGGTTCCGTTTCCTCGTCCAGCGTACCTGGAACACTCAGCCCTGCGTCATTTGTTACAAACAGAATCATCTTCCTTGATTCCTCCCCCCAAGGCAGAGCCCATCGCGAGGCCGGATTCTGTCGGTGGAAGGCGAATTCGGCGATCACCATCCTACGATAGCGACGAAGACGACATGAGTCCTCCTCGCGAGGTTCAGAAAAGTACACCATCTCCGGTGACCGCATCGTCGCCTGCTTTGCTGTTACCCTCGCGCTGGTGCGATGAATACAGGAGCCCACATCTAAGCGTATGCGGAGATGGTCGGGAGCTAATATATCAAGGTGAGCTGCTACCTAACCTGCCCCTGGAGTCCTTGATCCCCAAGGAGCGTCTGGAGGTTCTGACAAGGACGCTGCAACGGCTCGTACCGTCGTTCCTATTCCACCTGCTTGTGGAATATTTTACTACGAAATAGATATCACCAGTAAGGCCTTGAAGAGGTATGTTTACTTGATTTCTGCTCGTTACGCTTTTTGATGTTTGTCCTTAGTCGCATAAGCGTTGGGTTCGCTATTTCCTTGCTAGTCGACCAGAAATTATTGACGTGACTTGTAGTTTCATCACCCGCGACGTTAAAGTATCACGCCTTCCAGGGTGGGAAAAGAATTCTTGGGGCTATTACGGGGAGAGTGGTACCATTTGTTCTGGTGACAAGAACGGGCTGCCTTTCGGAGCCACATTCGGAGGTATGCATGCTGCCAGCCTGTGAATAACTAGATAGCGTCTGATCCTGTTTATCTCTAGTTGGCGACATCATTGGCTGTGGCATCGACTTCACCCAGAATAAGGTATTCTACACCAAGAACGGCTCTCTCCTCGGTATGCCCAACTTGGACTCGGCTGCTATCGTGACCAACAAAGACTCCTAGGGATGGCGTTTGACAACGTTGGTAAAGATTGTGACATTTTCCCAGCCGTTGGACTGTGCTACACTAACGAATCCATCCACGCCAACTTTGGCCAAGAGACGTTCAAGTACGACATAGAAGACCACGTACTTCAGCAGCGCAATCACACATGGGCTAAGATTCAATCTACTCCCTTGACGTGGCCAGCAGAGAAGTTTCAGTCACATGGCGTAGCTGTTCTTGCTAACGGTGCTAGCCCTATTGCCGACCCGAGTGACAAGATTCCATTCAATGACCTTGTCTTATCCTACCTTTCTCATCACGGCTATGCGCGCGCGGCGCGTGCATTCGAGTCGCAATGTCGCGCGCGTAGTGGGCTTTCTGCTCGCGGACCGTCCGTTGCATCTGCCCCGGAACACGCGGTGACCACGCCAACCTCTACCGATGATTATGTCATGGATATGGATTTTGGCGAGGGTCCCCCGAGCGTTTCTGTACCAAGGACATCTGTCTTGGCCCCGATCCCCGTCGACGACATCGAGCTTCGTACTCACATCATTCAATCCGTCATTGCTGGCGACATAGACACTGCACTAGCTGCGACTCGCAAACACTTCCCGCTGGTGCTTCAGGCCGACGCGGGACTCATGCTGTTTAAGCTTCGATGCAGGAAGTTTGTCGAGCTTGTGCTAGAGGCGGCGGAATTGAAG
>JBBPTA010000002.1:0-19316 GCA_038093915.1 Boletellus aff. emodensis
CCCCAGGCTCCCCTCACCGCCGCCCCCATCCAGATGCCCGGTGGTCCCATCCCCATGAACCGCCCCCCCACACGCACCGGCTCCGCACTCGGCCACGGTTCCCCGAAACAGTCTCCCCGCATGCCTCTCGGCCCGATGGCTGCTTCCGCCATCCCAATCCCGGGTCCCATCCCAAATTCCCTCCCCGGAGGCATCCCCGCAATGCCTGGCCCCATGTCCACTCCGATGTCCACCGCCAGCCTGTCCAACCCCATCAACGGAAACATGGGCATCGGCATCCCCCCCCAGGCAATGTCCCACATGCCTCCCATCGGCGGAATGGCTCCCATGGGCCCCATGAGCATGAACACCTCTCCGGCCAGCTTGGCCTCCGCTCCGACCATGATGGGTGCTTCTGCAAGATCGTCGGTGAGGAGGGATGGGCTTGGAGCGATACATGTTGCACCAACAGACGAAATCACGTCGTCCAGTGGCCCATTGATGGGGCCTCCAATCCTCCCCCAGGGCATGCAACGCTTCGACCGTGATCTAACCATGCAGCAACAGTCCCTGCCCGTCTCCCGTGAACTCGCCAGCATGGCGCCCCCCCTCCCCGACCAGACTCACGGGCTGCCCCAGACCCTCCCCTCAAGCTCGACGGCACAATTCATGGGTCTCGACAATCCCGGCGTCCCCCTCATCGGTCCCAACATACCCTCCATGCCACGACAAAGCTCGCAGCCCCCTCCGCAACAATCCCCGGCCCGCCAAGTCCCGGCCCCTCACCGTTCTCCCATGCCTCCCATGCGCAAAATGAACGAGATACCCGGTTCCGCGGGCACTCCTCCCGTAAACGTACCACCTATCCCGGGTACCACCCCAGGCCAAAAACTTCCCCCTCATATCGCCTCCCTCAATCCTGCCGTCACCAAAATATCCTACATACCGTATGTTGTCCCCAAAAAACCGTCCGACGCCTCGTCCGACCAAGACAATAAACCGTCTTCTGAAGAGCTCACCACGGACACCGACAAGGATGGCACGACAGAGACTAAATCGCCCACCAAGATCGAAGACCCCGTACGGATGCTCACCCCCTCTGAAATAACTGCCCTCAAGGACGTCATGGCGCGCGACTCGGCCTACGAGACCGTATATCGCGCCAATAATACGAGGATGCAGCAGGAATTACGGACGGCTGGACCGAGCGGTAGGTTGGCGTGGTGGGATAGGGAATTTTCAACGCATATGGGGGTCAACCGACGCCCGGAACGGTTCGACGTCCGGTATCCCCGCCCACCGCGGACCGACAGCAGCATGGGTGTGAGGAAAAAAGGCGCAAGACGGGAAGGTATTCGCATGTCAGTCCATTCTTCGTCCTTTCGTCTTTTGTGGGATGAATGATGGTCCGTTCGATAGACCGAGGAAATTGCCGCCCGAGCTGGCGAACCGGCCAGAGCAACTCGTGCCGATTCGACTCGAGTTTGACGTGGAGCATCACAAGATGCGCGAAACATTGGTCTGGAATCTAAACGGTCAGCACTCCGTTTCATTTTTTTTCACCTGCCTTGCTCATCTCCGGCCGTCTAGACCCCGTCATCACACCCGAAATGTTTGCACAGACCCTCGTCGAGGATTACTCTCTCCCTCCCACCTATCACAGCATGATTACCAAAGCAATCCAAGAACAGTTGAGTGATTTCAAAGCGCACAGTGCCAGCATAGACACGGACTGGAGACCGCCTGTGGTTGAGATGCCCCAGTCGGAAGGACCCGGCACGGAGGAGCAAGACGACTCGGACGTCGAGGTCGTACATCATCCTCAACGGCCTGCTCCCGAACGCGACGCCGACGTGCCTCGCATAGACACGGAGGACGGAGACGAGGCCGTAGGAAGGGGTACACTGGATGAGGAGGCTGTAAAATGGTGGGAGTCATGGCGGAAGCGCGCAAAGAAAGAAGTACCAACGCGTATCCTCCCGACCAATCGGCGGAAAAAGCGGAAGATCAGTGTCAAGGTGGAGGACCCCGACGAGGCGAGTGGGAGTGGTGGCAAGGAGAGACCGCGGACGGTGGACGAGTTTGAGGTGGACGACAAGAAGTTGTTCGAGGACTTGCGGATATTGATCAAGGTGTGTTTGCGTCGTGGTGTTGTTGGCAGGGTGTTGATGGCGTATGCGTCAGCTTGACATCATCGTGGGCTCGATGAAGCTGGACGATCAGTTCGAGTGGGACCTTGAGAACCAGGATGCATCCCCGGAACAGTTTGCCGAGGTGTATGCAAATGAGCTTGGTCTGAGTGGGGAATTCAAGTGAGTACGCGCGCCCGGATGATGCAGGCACGCTGTCTGACCTGTTCCCAGGACTGCCATCGCGCACTGCATCCGGGAACAAGTGCAAGTGTATCAAAAATCACTATTCCTCGTGGGTCATCCCTCCGACGGCTCAGCCGTCCAGGACGACGACCTTCGCATGTCTTTCTTACCCAGCATTACCTCTGCCGCGAGGGCGATGGACCAAGTCCAATCCTTCACGCCTATTCTCAACTACCTCAGTGATGGCGAGATTGAACGAAACGAAAGGGAGCGGGAGAAGGAGCTTGCCAAGAGACGGAAACGAAACACGCGGGGTCGTCGTGGCATTGCACTCCCCGACCGTGAACCCATTCGGACCTACCGCACGCCCGCAGTCGGCTTCCCGGAACTGGATCCTGCAACACTGGCTCTTGCTGCTGCTGCAAGTGCACCTACGTCCAGGCGTGCGGCTGCGGCGGCTGCCTCGGTGACGATTGCTAATATGGTCGCATCGGAGAACGGACAGGCGATCATGCCACTACAATTACCACCACAGCAATTGGCACCCCAGGCGACGATGCCGTTAGGTAAGGAGAAGAAACCAAAGGGGCTGTTCAAAGCACCCGATTATCCCCCAGAAATTCTCCGTCCTCGTGCGCGTGTGAATGCCCCAACACCGACAACTGCCATGGAATCCTCCTCCATGCTGCCTTCGTCACTACTCGAAAATGACCCGCCTGCCCCGGTCGTGACACCTGCGCCGCCGGATGCCAAGACAATCGCGAAGAAGGCGCGGGAGAGTGAGAGGGAAGCAAAAGAAAGAGAGTTTGCGGATGGTCAACACGCCAATGTTATAAACGGTGTTTGGCACTGCTCCAATTGTGGCTGTCCAGAAAGCATCGCTATCGGACGACGAAAAGGCCCCTTGGGAGACAAGTCTCAGTGTGGAACGTGCGGTACGCGGGCCGTCGTTTGTTTTATGCGTCACAACTGATGAAGCATCTCCCAATCAGGCAAGTTTTGGCATCGGCACCGCCGCCCTCGGCCGGTTCAGTATAATTCGGATTTACAGTACCACCTCAACCTGAGAAACGAAGAATTGGGCAAGACGAACGCCAAGAAGCGGGGCCGGACGACGACTTCGGTCACCGTAGACGGTACAGAAACGCCGAACCGGCAAAAGTCTGAGTTGTGGGTGGAGGTCCAGACACGGCCGCCGAACTCAGCGACGGTACTGCCGTCAGAGGATGATCGACCGGTATCGCCGGTGTCGACAGCGTCGAGCGTATCCGAAGCGCCCCTCGCTCAACAAGCGAAAACGAACGGTGCGAATCAATCCACCTCGGCTGTGCCGCCCCGACCGACGACGCCCGACTCGCCGCGACCGCCTGCAAACGTGACTCTGAGTTCTCCGGGAGGAGACCCTGTTTCCAATGCGAGCGTTGGTGCATACGTGAGAACACACGTTTTCTGACGCGGATGTTATTGATGCTCAAACGTCAAGTGAACAGTCTATACCTGCGTGGCTATCCGAAGCGATCGTGTCGTTACAGGCCGAGTATCCAGATGACAAGTTCGAAGCGATCCTGCGCAAATCGTCACCCAAGGCAACGCCAGAGTGGCGGATAAAGTGTCTGGACTGCCCTGGCAAGGTATGTCAGCCATGCGGCATGTGAATTTTGATAGGTTTTCGGTCTTTTCTGATTCCGAGGTGATATGTGAATAGCTGTATAACCCCGGACCGGGCGATTCGTTGTCAAACTATGAAGTACATTTGAGGAATCGACAACATCGCTTGCGAGTCTCGAGTCGCGTCAAGAATAGCTCGTCTTAGGATGTTATCTACGCAACGGATTCAATTTTTGCTTTTACACCCTCTCTCGAACCTCCCTTTTCGCCTTTGTTTTCTTTCTCTTTTCTCTTTCTTTTTCCTCTGGCAGTTTGAATGATCTTGCTTAGGATCCCCCTGTGTCGTGTACCTGCTTGTACATACCTTATTATCATGTTTATGCTGCTCCCTCGGACTCGAGACCACTTTCGCGTCGCTGGCAGTGATGATGCTGTGGCGACACATCTCATCCCCAAGTCTCAGTCTTGGCACAGTTTCACCCACCCATCAACCACTCGCGCCTCGTACTCGGTGGGGCCTCGAACCTTCAGATAGTGGTCTTATTGCTTCTGAATGCGATAAATGCAGAAGAGGTACGATGGTTGGGAAAAGGGAAAGGGGTGTACACGGAATTGAACGCGAGCAAGTTGATGCGTACCCCCTTTGCTCTGTCCTTCGAGCCGGAAACGAGAGGTTCAATGCTGAACGGGGTGTCATGTTTCGAGCTCGAGCGTCATGACCTGCGCCTGGCTCTGGATTATGCTGAATACGCGTAGTAAAGGCATCGCGATGCCCGAACATTCAGCACGTGCGAACCCGGGAGGCACAGACACGCACTTGACGACACGACCGTGCCCATATCATGGGCTCTCGCGTTAACACACCAAGCCCACGCGTCGCATGCATGTGGGAAGGACAAGTCCGACAGGGCGCTGAACTCGTATTTTGTGTATTATGCGTTCTTCTGTCGTTCCCGACCAGATGTCAACGCAGTGTGTATGGCGTTCTTTTGTCCGCTGGCTGTTGGGGGCGTACGAATGAGCATAGGTGACACGTTGACCTGTGACGGTCAAGGAAAGCGTTCGAGACGATTGCTCGCGCCTGTCTGACTGTCGTTGTTAGGGCCGCGAGTGGAACGTCAGCGCGTCAGCTACGAACTGAGCTACGAAACGAGCCTCTTGTCCGGGGTGCATCGCTGAGGGATAACCAAACGATCGTTCGCGGACGTGTCCTTGCCTTGCTGATCATGATCACCAACTGCCGATTATGAGGGGGAACGCGGCACTGTGCTATCAATTGACGGATCTCGTGCTTGGGTGTGGTCGTGCGCGTGACGGCTCAAGCGCTCGCGCTCCAGGCTGGGGGAGGGCATGCAGGGTGGACGCTAATTGTTTGTCTGTGTCGCTCGGTCGCAAGCTCACATCACATCGAAGTCCATTGAATCATGTCCACCGACGTCGTATGGCGACCCGACACGGATCAGCCCAGGCCACCACTCTTGCCAGGCGATGTATACAGGCCAGACGTTCTCAAAGTGATCGATCATACGATCGACTCGCTCCGTCCTCAGCTGAGAGAGTTGAGCGACAAGATACACGGTAAGGCCCCAAACGCATACATCCGGTCGACATCGCCGACTGATCAGACATCTGTACCAGCCCACCCCGAGCTGATGTACGAGGAACAGTGCGAATGTCGTTTCCCTCACGCGCGGTAGCCCGATGCTGAATTCGCGCCTCCTCCCCTAGTTACGCCCACGACACGTACACCGCGTTCCTCGAAGCCCAGGGATGGGACGTTGAGAGGCACTACCTGCTCGAAACAGCCTGGGTGGCCACCTACACACACGGCCAGGGGGGCCGCGTCCTCGGTGTCAACTCTGAGATGGACGCCCTCCCTGGCATTGGGCACGCGTGCGGCCACAACTTGATCGGTATCGCGGGCGTGGCTGTCGCCTGTGCGGCCAGGGCCGCCATGCAGCAGTTGAACATTGACGGCAAGGTAATCTTGCTCGGGACTCCAGGTAAGCCTTCATCGGATCGGCCCATACGGCTGACAAGTTCGTTGATGTCGAGCGCGTAGCCGAGGAGGGTGGGTTTGGCAAGGTTCGATTATGGGAAAAGGGTGCCTACGAGGGGATGGACGTTTGTCTCATGTGTGTTGTTGCTGTGCAGATCCAAATCCCTTCTCACTCGTCAATCTTTTTGCTCGCACAGGTGTCATCCCGCGCCAGGTCCTCCATATTCCATCAGCCTCAGCGGCAGCCTGGCTTTGGTACGGCTCCAAGTAGATTATAAGGGGAATACGTAAGAGGATGATAGGTGTCTTTGGATTGTCGACGACCTTTCCCCGTGTTTAGTGCACATGCTGGTTTGAGCCCTTGGGAAGGCAGAAACGCGTTGGACGCTGCCGTCCTCGCATACACGAATATTGGGCTTCTGCGCCAGCAAATCAAACCTACCCATCGGGTTCATGGCATTTTTGGGGGGCAAGATTGGGCTCCAAATGGTCCGTATGACTCTGTCTTGGACTACCGTCGCCTCAAAGAGCACATTCAGTAATACCTGACAATGCCACGGTGAAGTGAGTCCAGTCCAGCCGTGCCCCTCCCGGAGTATTCATAGATTGAACGCTACCGAAGATGGTTCGTACGTGCTCCCGTAACCAAGGAAGTGCACGGGACCGCGGATCGAGTGAAGGCATGCTTCAAGTATGTGACTCCGTCCGCGTCTCTTGCCATGCTACATCTTTTACAAGGGCGGCCGCTACCGCCACTGGCACCGACGTCACGTTCACCAGTGAATCTGTGGCAAATGAGCTTGTACAGAACAAGGTGCTCGGTAAGCCAGTAGTTCGACTCACCCCCAGCGTCTTGCGACGAGATGACACCAGGCAGGGAACTTGTGGATGTCGTCCAGAAGCGGTATGGGGGCATCGACTACGAGTGGGGTATTGCGACTGCATCCACGGACTTTGTAAGTCGTGTCAAAACGTTGCGTGGCGTTGATCTCGAACTAAAAGAGGTTCTTACTAGGGAAACATCACCTACTGTATGCACGTCTTTTGCTCCCGTGTGCCATTCGCTGATGGACGTCAGTAATGCCTGCATTACACCCTGGCTTTTGTACGTAGTCAGCCTCCCGCCCGAGACGAGACATTACTGATGAACGGATTCCACTCGATTCCACTCATAGCCATTCCCACCGTAGCCGGAGGCGGGAACCATACGAGGGAGTTTACAGCGGCTGCTGCCACCGACACCGCCCACGAAGCATGCTATACCGTGTCCAGGGCGCTCGCGCATGTGGGCATGCGGGTGATCACGGACGAGGCGTTCTTGGCGCAGGTTAGGTGCAAGTGATCGAGCTAAAAAAAATACTAACATAGTTAAGCTAGGTCAAGCTGGCATTCGAAGAAGACAAGAAATCGAGGGGTCTCTAACAGGACCAACATTGTCAGGCAAGAATATTAATACCGACGCAGAAAATTACTCTCCTGTACGATATCTTTCCTGTACGGGTGTCAATGGATCCTTCAGGTTTCAGGTTATCGACTCTGAATTTCTTCAACAAGGACGAACAGGTATGGAAAACTGCTGGCAAGTGGTCCGAGATCTTCGCCAATTCGACAATGTGTGGATCGAGCAAGAACGGTGCTCACAACGCGAATGTGAATAAATCACAGCCTAATGGCATTGAGGATGTCTTTCAAGCTCTAGCAATCAGTTCGACGACACTGAAAAAATGTTTTTTTACCCTGATGAAAGTGTATCGCTGGCGTCATAACCGCCTGATGCTTTATCCCAGGCGACAATACATGAACACATCATTCACATTCATTGTTGTAAGTTCAGTGGGGTTTGGTTTGATGGCTTGGGTCAAACGTCGCTTACACGAACAGAAAATGACGCTCCGACGTTTCAACATTCAACGCAAGTACTTCCTTACACGCAAACATACTACGACATCATGCCAATCATTTACCACTTCTCATGAGCGGGTCGTACTGTACATATCCGACGTGAGCATGGATCCACAGCAACACCGGGTGAACCAGCTTACAGTCGATCTCCCAAGCCCAAGCTGAGCTGTCCTGCTCGACGAGGTTGAGGTAAGCCTGTATGCGCGCAACAGTGATGAGCAACCCTTCCGTAGGGGTAACTACCTGTGTGCTGACCTTTGCGATAGAATCTGGATCGAGGCGGACGTCCGCATTGGCTTCCCAGCTCGGGTTGCCTCTGGAATCTCTCGTACGGTCCGTTAAAATGGTCCCGTCGATAATGCTCTGCAAGGCGGATCAATACCACCACCTCGTTCTCCTTCAGTCTCAACGACTCACATGCGCAACCTGTGAACCCACGGAGGGCGTCAGCGAAAGCTGAATAAATACGACTGCATGGCCACATACATGTATGTTTTGTTTCCCAAATTCTTTGGCCAAGCTCTGAGAGAGTGCCCTAATGCCGAATTTACCGATCGCAAATGCGCTCGTGGTAGTGTTGCCTCTGATCGAGGCCGTAGCGCCTGTGAAGATGAGAGTGCCCCTCTTCCTTGCACCACCTTTGCCGCCTTCGCTAGCTTGTTCGAAGTCATTCTTAATCAACTCTAGCAAGACTTCTCTAGAGAAGGTAAAGGCCGCAAGCACATTGACATCCAACGATTCGCGAAATTGCTCTTCGGTAATGTCCAGGAACGGCTTCCATAAACCATACCCGGCGTTAAACAACGCGACGCGAAGAGGGGAAGTAGACACCGGGAAGCGGTTCCTGATATTGGAGAACGCCGAACGAATTGAAGCTGGTGAGTAATCCGGAACCGGAAAAGGTGCAGCCTGACGATAGTCCAGGTTCTTGTCAAGATCACGTCAACGGCCCATAGACTGCGACTCGCCTCTCCACCGCTCTGACTGATTTCGTCGGCGAGCTTGTTGAGGTGCTCAGGGCCCCGAGAAATCAAAGCAACCCTGTAGCCTAGCTTGCCGAATAGACGCCTGACATGCTGATCAACTCATGCCGCCTTGGGTTGGTCGACGAGGTGCTTACGCCGAGGAGGCTCCTGTGCCTGTGAGGAGGTCAGCTGGGGTCAAAAACGATGGGAGCGTCGCACACGAACCTGAGCCATTTCCGATACCAGCGACGACGAACAAGGGACGAACAGCAGACATCTCTGAATATGGACCTGATCAAGCAAGGACCTAATTTATATGTAGCCATCCCTCTGAGTAAGCCCGAGCATGGATCACAAATATTCCTAACATTAGTCAGAAAGGGCCAATTATCGCAATCCAACGATCATCTTTCTCTTCGCGTGGCGTCGACTTGGGTGTCTATGTTATCATTCCCAAAGAGCGTAAAGTAACAAGCCAAAGTAGCAACTTTAGTGAATACCATGCAATGCAACGTGCCCAGCCTTGCTGTTCTGCCAAGCATCGTAACGTTTCGCCCAAGTATATGTACCGTAGGCTGGTAATGGTGTTATTATTGACGCAAACGACTGGAGACCGCAGAAACGTACCAATGGCAAATGGAACGATCCAGTATGGTGCTTGAGAAGCGAGGCGTCTGTAACCATTGAAAAGCCAACCCTGGAATATTTGTTTTGTTGGACGCTGGCGGAACGGCGAGACAGCTGGATGATACAGTAACAAAGATGTGATGAAATATGAATATGCACGCTCAACGACTCACTGTAGGTAATGATGCCCCTTTGCTTCAAGTTGCTGGTGTCACCCCACCAGGGATTCTAATAGGCCAACATACACGTTATTCGCACTTCCTTGACGCCGTTCCGGTACAAACTCACGTAGACTTTGCCTGGCGGAGAACGATAGTCAATTTCCTGCACTTTTATAGACAAAGAGGAAAGGTCACCTTCGGGCATGCCACTGAAACGAGCTGCAGTCGGCCGCATGACGGATACTTGACGAATGTTGCTAGTCAAACTCGGTTGCAGATGCTCCGAGGTCTTCCGCCTCAGACCCAAACAAGACCCAAACAACGCCTCAACACTTCCACAGTCAAAGGTACGGAGACCGACGACCAGCAAGGCAACAGCTCACGCCCCGCCCTCAGGCATGATTAGCCACCAGACGTTGTACAACCTGGCCAACTACTTGGGCGCTCTTGCCATGATCACTGTCGTCGTGTACCATTTCGTGGCAGTAAATGCCCGTCATATCTCAGCGAAGGCGGAATTACACTAGAGTCGTGTAGGGTGAGTTCTAGCGCAAGCTCTGTCCAAAGCAATTCACAAAAAAAGATGCCAGCTGTTAACAATACGAACTAATTTAAACCGCATTGTCTCTCATTCTTGCAACGAGAGTAGCCTCCACCCAGCCCCAACTACCACGGTTTTGGCTTCGCACCTTGGTATTGCGTTATGCGAGCATCTTGTTCATCGTCTGCAAACTTCCCCCTGACCACCATAGCATGGGTATGGTGTGGTTGATCCTGCACTATCTCAGGATCGTCTTGTGGAGTAGGGTCGTCGAGGTTGCTCTTTTTCGTTGAACAGCAATTGCAAATGGATGGCTCTGCAACCGTGTCAAGCGCCGCCAACGTCAGTCAACATTACAGAACGTCGGAATTCGATCCATACCACATAGCGTGCACAGTGCTTGGCGCGTATTGATGAGATTTTTGTGTCAACATTGCAGTGAAGTGGAACACTCACAACAACAGGTCATGACACCGCATAGTATGTCACAGCAATCCATGCCTCCGAGACCGAAATGTACTGTCCTTGGGTATCGCTGCAACGACGGTGTTTGTTTGAGTGAAAGACTTTTGTGGACTTGAGCACACAAACGTTTAGTATACGCTCCCGCTCGCTACTCTTGTACTGATATTTCGAAACAAGGATGCCGTCACTAGCCGAGGCGGAGCCTAAATTCACTGACAGACGCCGAGGTCTGCCGAGCATCTTGCCGGGCTCCGACGCTCGGCACCGCGCGTGCGGTCAGTGTGGAGAACTTGAGAGGGACACGTTAATCGTCCTTTATTAACTCGACACGACATAGAAGACGACGATGACGGCTCCAAGTTCAGACACGGCCATACAGGCTTTCATCTCGAGGCATCGTGTCCTCCTTGCGCGGGAGCGCGATGCAGAGATCGAGCGTACCTCATTGATCCTGAGCAACGCTTCCCCCAAGCTGCTCGAACAGCGTGGGTTGGCGCTGGGCGGACTGGGCATAATTTCGGCCGGGGTGGGGCTTGGTGGCAAAACGTACGTGATCGTGTCTTATCATCACAGCTTGCGACGTCTCACTCGACGAAGCGCAGACTAGTGGAATTGGAGAGGCCTTCGGCGTACCATTCCTCACCGTTGTTCCCACCTCACACCTTCAGGGTCGTATCTGCTGGTACCATCGTGCCGTTCGTGAAACCTGAATAGCCCGCCTGTAGGCCCGGGGATGTCGCTCGAATCGAAGAGAACGTTTCTACGACGCAGAAAAAGTCAGGTAGCAAAGGGAAGAAAGTACAGCCCACTGATGCAGACACGAAAAAGTCCACTGTTCCAGAGGGTGTAGTGTATAAAGTTTGCATCATTTCTATGCACTCTCCGACCATCCTGAAGGTTGACAGGTTACTGAGACGCGCATCGTCATTGCCGTGGATCCCCCTGAATCTGGCGACGCTGATTTTGATCTGCCAGAGAGATGTCGTGTTGTCAAGCTTGCAAACAGCGTCACATATGATCGGTAGAATGAAACTTCGTTCTGCATACTGGCGAATCCTGAGACGCCCTCCCTAGGATGGACCAAGCGATTGACTACCTGGAGAAGATTGCGATACCCTCCATACGAAGGGTAACTTTGCAATTGACTGTATACTTCGGGAATCCACTCATCGCACTTCATCAGCCAGGGGACAAGACAAACTACGAACTCACGCCTCTCATTCGCGTGTTACTTGGGATCTTGCCACCCTCCAAGCCATCCAAACTCGGGGATATTTCTTTCTTTGACGAATTACTCAACCCGAGCCAGAAAGCAGCTGTCCGATTCGCTCTCGAAGCCTCGGAGGTCGCATGTATCCATGGCCCTCCTGGTACGTTTTATTGTTACTTTGTCCCGATACCCTTTACAAACGTACAACTAGGCACGGGAAAAACTCATACGCTGATCGAGATCATACGTCAGTTCACATCCAATCCACCGGACCAGAAACCGATCCGCGTGCTTGTGTGTGGGGCCTCCAACCTTTCCGTCGACAACATTCTCGAACGATTGCTTGCTCTCCCTCCCCCGGAGAAAGGCAAAGCGACACCACTAAAGGTGACTCGAATTGGTCATCCAGCCAGAGTCATGGCCCGTGAGGATGTCCTGGATGCAACGTTGGAAGTCAAGACTGGCCGGAGTGATCAGGTTTACCAGCACCTATCCTCCTGAAGAAGTACTGATCCACATTTCATCAGGCGGCGCTCGCCAAGGATGTAAAGGCAGAGCTCGATGCTGCCCTTGACACACTTGCAGGCAAAGGCAAGGGAAAGGGGGCTAAGAAACCACGTGGACTCGAACGCAAGAAAATGTGGGAGGATGTGCGTGCACTAAGAAAAGAGTGGGGCTGGGCCTGTTGCTCTGCGATGCTCGTCAGACTGACCGACGTGTAACATAGATACCGGCAGAGAGAAGGAGGCGTTGTGAAAGCGGTCCTTGCAGAGTCCCAGGTAGTGACGACCCTCGCTCCGGGTGAAAATGGTTATGGTTGAACACGTCCTCAGATTGTCCTAGCCACCTGCCATTCTGCAGGTGGAAGACAGTTGCGGGATCACTCCTTTGACGTGATCATCATCGACGAAGCCACTCAAGCTATTGAAGCAGTACGCGCCGGCACAATTTTTTTTCTACTGCTGAATTTTCGGGCATTTTAGGTGTGCTGGGTCCCCATATTCAAAGGGAAGAAGTTGATCCTGGCAGGCGATCCTATGCAACTACCACCTACCATCCTGTCGTTGGACAAGCACAAAAAGAAGGGCAAAAAAACAACCTCGTCGGGGGGACAATACAAGAATAGCACAGAGAGCAAAGGAATGTCAACAAGGCTGTCCGAGTCAGGCAAAAGCGTGGCCCCCTTAATGGACAATGTGGAGGAGGATGTGGCTGATTCAAATTCAGGGACTAGCACTGGCGCGGAATCGGGATCGATACATGAAGACGTAGTCATTGCGGAAGAGACTGCGGTGCCTGCGGGGGACGCACCAGAGAATTCGGGCAGATTAATAAAGAAAAAAACCTCGAAGCAGTCCGGTTTACGTCCCCCGCGATCCTTGGAAACGACTTTATTTGACCGTCTAGAGCGAATGTACGGGCCTAGCATCAAGCGCTTACTCAACGTTCAATATCGGTGCGCGCGAAGCGCTTCACATCCACGCTGGCTCCGCTCACCACCCCAAAGGATGCACGCTCAAATATGCCAATTTCCATCAAACACGCTTTATGCATCCAAATTGAAATCCCACGATTCCGTATCTTCACATCTGCTCTCCGACCTGCCGAGCACGAGGTCATTCACCGAGACAAGCGACGAAGAGAGCGTCAAAGAGACCCTCGCGAGCCCTGTCGTCTTTTTTGACACCGCGGGATGCGAATATTATGAACGACTGGAAGGCCACGGAGATGAAGGCAGCCGGTGCAATGAAAATGAGGCTTCGGTGGTCAAAAGGTGGACAGAGAAGCTCGTGCGTTTTGTACTTTGGTGCCAGCACCCATCGTTTCCATAGTCCTATAACTCATCTCCGCCCCCAATAGGTTGCAGCTGGGCTGTATCCATCCCAGATCGCGATCATTACGCCGTACGTGTTGCCTCGCGAATGATGATATCGTTATGATTATTATTATTCGTCAGTCAGTTAAATGCCTGACTTGCCCTTTCACGCAGATACCAAGCCCAGGTCACGCTCCTCAGCTCTCTGCTGCGCCCCGAATATGGCCCAGCCCTCGAGATCGGCACGGTGGATGGCATGCAAGGCCGCGAGAAAGATGCTGTGATCATCAGTCTCGTACGTAGCAATGACAAGGTCGGCGACCCACAGATGCACGCATTGGCATCCGGACTAACCCAATAAAATTGGGGTCTATAGCGCGAGGTGGGCTTCCTGAAAGAGAAGCGCAGAATGAACGGCAAGTTTCAGATCATCGTTCTCCCTATGGTGCACGTGAACTGACGTGCGGCGCTCCTATAGTCGCGATGACACGCGCCAAGAGGCATCTCGTACGTCGCTTCGTGTTGTCGTTATCAAGCTGCCTGCTCAATCCGATATGATAACCACGATAGTGTATCGTGGGTGACTCATCCACGGTCCAACACGGCGGCGCATATCTGAAAAAGTGGCTCGCTTGGCTCGAGGCGAACGCGGACGTCCGGTTCGCAGAGGCATAAGGTCCCAATAAGCAATTCCGGGGCTTGTGTTGGCAAGGTTTACAAGATGTGAAACGTTGAGTGCGAAATGATAACGTGATACAAGATGGATGTCATGCGGGCAGATAAATATCGTGCAGCTGTCAAGGTCTAACCAAAAAATAGATGGTTTCAAATGGGAAGGTCCACCCTCGTCGATGTTCAATACTCGTCAGGGTCGTTGAGCGACGCGTACTCGGAGACTGTCCGAACGTCTTCGTATTCTTGAACGACCTCACGCATCGCGAAGCGCATAATCGGCGTGAGAGGCGTCAGCCTCGGTCCGATGATTTCGTGCTCGTCGCCTTCGTCAATCTGCCCCAGATCTCTCGTGGATAGATTGACCGGATTCACCATCACCATATCCCCATCTTCCGAGGACTCGACGCCCACAGTCCCACTAGCTCCGCCGACGTAAGAACCATTGCTCAGAACGCGGTGTGCCATTGGCGTGGGCGATACTGGCGCACTGATGACGGGGATCTCCACCTCTCTCCCGATCGGCTCGGTCCAGTGCAGATTCAGCATCTTCCCCTTGATCATGCCGTCCACCGCGCGCACGCCAATGTCCCGACAGAGCAGGAAGTACGGAAGGTGCTGCGTCCCGGGCTGGCTGAGCTTACTCATCACCTTGAGAAGCTGCATCGCGCTGAAGTCCGCAGAGTAGTCTTCGATCGAAGACGCATCGCGATGCGAGTAGGACTTGAATCCGGCAGGCCCGAGGCCTGAATGGAGAGCATCTGGACCACTCGATCGCGGTCGAGGACCCGGGGTAGATGGGGTCGTGGGATCGCGCGCAGACGCGAGTTGAGACGAGTGGACGATATGGAGGTTCAGGGCAGCGTGTGCCTGGAGAAAGTGCGAACTCTGTTTGACTGGCCCCATGGGTGTCGGCAATACGGCGACTGCCACAGTAGGAATACTCACTGTCAAAGTTGCCACCCGCGTTAACTAGGAGTGATCCAGGTGAGGAACCCGACGATTCGTTGACGGAGAGGCGGCTCACCATACTCGTTAATATAATCTTGCCAATGCGCTAGCTTACCACCGAGCGCCTCATATAATACATCGAAAGATAATGCATGTCGTAAAGATTCCGGAATACTCGGCAATATACGTTCATCAAAATATGTTCGTGTCTCGCTCCTCGAGCAGTCGTCGATCGTGACGACCTTGCAATGTTGGACAACATTGAGCTGGCGCAGCCAGTTTTGATAGAACGGGTCGCTAGTCGCGTGAATGATGTGGCACAACCGGTCTTGTTTTGTGAGAACGAGCATCGAGTCCAGCAGACACTTCATGGTCTCTGTCGACTGGACCAAGGAAGGCCTGTTCGTCGGAGATGGAGCGAACAATAAAGACAACAAAAACGGAGCATACAATCTGTGTGCTTCATCGAAAAACAATACCGGTATCTTCTTGGGAGGCTTTTCGGGTTTGATCACAGAAGACGACATGCCGCGAGCACTTTCGCTTGTTCTCTTGGCACGCTTGAAGAACCACCGGTTCCTGTGGAGAAGAGGCGAATTGTTGACATGAGTTCGCTCAGACGACACGTCTGATTCCTTCCGCCCTTGGTTGGCGAGCTCGTTGACGTCTTCTGGGACCTCGAACTCGGCGTATCTCACGAGGGAATACTACAGCGTTTGAGTTCGTCGACAGCAAGGGGCGAGCGTAAGTCCCACCTGGAGCAGTTCCATGAGACGGGCGATGTCGCTGATGCGCACTTGTGACCCCACGGTGCCCGCGGCTGCTTCGGACAGCCTGCGCTCCACGTCAAGGCGGTCATGCTGTCAAAAACCAACGCGATCAGTACCTGCGCCACTGACTTTGGGCTGTGTCAGACTGAAGCCTACCTTGAACGCGCAGGCTTCTCTTCGAAACTCCTCGAACCCTGGCATGGTCGTCGAAATGTCTTCAAAGTATCGTTCCATATGCTGGCTGAGGCACATGTAGAGACTGCTGACATCCGCGAAGCCGGGAATCCGGAGATCAAAGTGGAGAACATGGAACTTTTCACGCGAAAGAAGTTCACGAAGGAGGGCAGTCTGTATGCGCAGGAATGAACGTCGAAAGGCTCTCCGAGGGGGAGGGAAGAGAGGAACACACCTTGCCCACGGCGCTGGCACCAAAAAGGACCGTGAAGGACGGCTCGCCTTCCAGGGTGCGCTCGAGAATGCGCGTCTCGGCCTCACGGGGTAGAAATCCGGGCAGACGTGTCACCGCGTGCTTGACGCGCAGTCGCGGAACCTCGCGATCTTCCGTGATCTCTTTACGTGCCTCATCAAGCAAGCGTCTGGATTCCGTCAGGGAGCGCGCGGTCTCGGAGGGCTGGATGGATCAGGGGTGGACCAATCAGACCTCGCAAAGGTAGACCACGCTGCAAAGGCATACATTCAAGAGAACGTTGAATACCTCGCTCATTCCGAAAAAGTTTCGTCGGTTTAGATCCACACTGAGCGCTGCTGAGCTTCTGCGGTGGGGCAAGTTTGATGAAAAGATCCATTGGATTGCGTCAGCGCGTGGTGCTCTCGAATTCGTGCCAGTCGATGGGTTTCGCTGGGCTCTGCTGGCTGTCCTGGTGCGCATGGACAAGGCTGGAGAAGACGGTGGGTGCGACTGGGGCAGAGGCTACGCAATCGAGTGCTGGTATGGGATTTGAAAAGCAGAGAACGGGTCAGATAGACGTGAGCAGTTGAAAAGGACAGCAGGCGCACCCTTATGCATGGCGGCGTTGGCACACAGCACGAGCACGAGTGTGCTGCGTGAAGGTGGGGAGAGTGATACACGTTGCGGGCATGAGGCAGGTGGGCCGATGGCACAGGTATCGTCAATGCACCAACCAGCCCGTATTACGACAATCGAGGACGACACCGCCGGGTCCATGCTGGGGATGGAGCACGCTCGCTTGTCGCGCACACTGACGAGGCTTGTGACAAGTGTAGTGATATTATGTATATTGTGCTCGACAACATTGCTCGACAACCATCGCCAGACTAGTAAACATCCGTCTGCTCGTCACTCCAGTATGGATCAGAGCCGTCAGACTCGACGATCCGGTACCCCAGTCTCCGGCGTCCTCCTTGCGAATGGGGTCGCACAGGGCTCCAAGGACTATCTTCGAGATCATCGGCATCCACGTCCGGCGAGACGATAGCAGCGGCATCTCGACCTCCTGTCCACGCGTGCTCACGGGCGTCGACCGCATCCCCTTCGTCGTCGGAAGCCTGATCCCGACTATGGTGGTCCTCGTCGCCAATTTCATAGAAGCGAGGTCCGACAAAGTAGTCGGCAGTTCCACCTCCGTCGTCGTCATCGTCGATGAAGCTACTCTCGTAGCCCTCGTCTGCGCTCTCTTCCTCGCGAACCCGAAGGTCGTCCACGCGAGCATGCACATCGTCTTGCTCTTCTTCCTCGTCCTCTTCGTCGACATGGATGGTGCCGAGGAAACCCCAGGGACCCCGGAACATGTGGAATCGACGTCGCCAAGGGTCAAAAGGACGCCTGTCGTCCACGTCGCCGCCATCGTCGTCTGCCTCGCCATCCTCCAAGCCTATCCAGCCGGGATCATCTGCCGCATCCACTTCCTCGGCACCCATCTGGCCCTCGAGCCACCCCATCGCGTTTTCCTCGAGCTCTTGTTCGTCTCCGTCGGGTCTGTGTCCAGGGTAGACGCGTCCGCAGCTGCTGCACACGCCATCCCATATCTCGTGCATACAGTCAAGACAGCGATAGATGCCGCCGTCCTCCATATCAAGCATCCCCACGTCCTCGCCACGTGGGGCGCCATCGGCGATATCAATGTCGTCGTCATCAATATCAGCACCGGGGAAAAACCAGGGAAGGCCACGATGGCTTGGGGATCCTGGTTTTGGAAAGATGTCTTTCCAAGGGTCGGCATTTGCATCGAGGCTCTCGGAAGCCTCGGTAGGAGCGGGCAACTGGTTCTGCAAGAGACCACTCTTGCCGACTGCCTGCGCGATGTTCTTCACGCCCCACACTTCGACGGGGCGCTCGCGGACAATGGCACGACAGTGTGGACACGTTTTGCGACGTGTGACGGCTGGAGGTGCGGGTCGATTGTCGGGCGGGGGGGCGGTAAACCAACTGACAAGGCAGCTATGACAGGCGAGGTGACCGCAGGGGGCGAGTGCGTAGGGTTTGTACATCAGGTCCAGGCACACCTGGCAAGTGACTGCCTGGTGCACTTGGTTCAGGAGAGCATGGTGGGATGCAATGAGCTGGCAAAAGATGAGGAAACTAGTCGTGGAAGAAGGGACGGGACGGACATTGTTCTTGGATTTCAGTTCTGCCTCGAGCTCGGCCACCTTGTCTTCTAGTTCGCGAGAGGAAGGTCCAGGGAGACTCGTTGATGTGGACCGTTTCCTGTCCTTCTGTTTGGGGAATGAGCATCAGGGCGCATCGAGGACACTGGGGCGTACCGGAGTCGACGGCACGGAATGGCATCGATGCACGCCCAGGTCTGGTGCGGGCAGAGAGTGCGCCAGACTGTTGCTGAGCTGCGTTGGTGAGTGTGTTAAAAGGGGATCGTCGGTGTCGTGTAGGACACTCGCTGGCTGATTGGCCACGGGAGGAGGGATGATGTCGTTCCGCGCAGACAGTGGCACGCGGGAGGGCTCGTCGGGTCGTGCGGTCTCGCCCTTGGCGTCCGTGACGGCCACGATGGGTGTCTTCTTCTTCTTCCTTTTCCGGCGCTTGGGGTCACGGCTGGCGTCTCGTCGGGCAGTGGGCCCGGCGGAGGGGTCCCTGCGCGCTTTCTTTGGGTCCTGAGGGGTCGATTCTGGGTCAGACATGGTGTGTTTCGCGTTGCTGCTGGGGCCTGGTGTCGCTGGACGCGTCGGGGAGGGCATCGGGGGTCCCCTGGGCCGGACGCGGACGGTGTTGGACGAGGACGACACGAGGAGCAGGGTGGGAAAAAGCACCTTTCCCACGCCACACGATGCAATGGACTTTGCCTGGACGATCGCAGATCTGGATCGGGGGGGCGTGTGAACGAGCTCCTTGCGGATGAGCG
>JBBPTA010000002.1:31227-51539 GCA_038093915.1 Boletellus aff. emodensis
CGCACCCTGTATAAGCATCCAACACGGAAAATATATATGCTCGCGCACCTCGAGCCATCTGTGGAGCTGACAGGTGGTCCTTGGTACACGGATAACGAACTGGACACTGAGTTTATCAAGCTATTATCGACCGCTTGCCTACACTATATACGCGATCGCGTGCGTACATTAAATTTTGCAGCCTCGCAAACCACTCACAGACGATAAATATTAGTCGTTCCCAAAACAATCGGGGAAGCGTTCTTCCAATAACCAGCAACGTCTATATGCGATAAGTGCCGCTCCCTCGTGCCCGTCCGCACAGCAGATACAACACTTCTTGGGCAAAAGCAAGATAACGGAAACCGAATTAGGCGTTGAACATGTAGAGGTGCTTCTACGCGTCCTCGAGCTCGATGGGGAGATTGAAAAGGTATTCATCGTCGCTGTTGCACGTCTGTGTTCTTTGTTACTCGTGGCGGTATAGATACCTGCATTCGCGGCCTCCGCATGGGATCCCAAGGCGGGATCTGATGCTGGGTCTATTTTGAGCTCGGGGGACTCTGATGAAGAGCGCTCGAGCTCTAAGAAGCGGAAGCGGGGTTCTTCAAGGAATAAGAGTAAGGGATCGAGCGGGCGAAAGCGACGACGAACGGAAGACGACTCCGAGGACAGCGGTTCTGAGGAAGAACGATCAGCGAACAAGAAGAAAAAACGGTCACGGAACGGTGATGCTAGTGACAACGATATTGACGAGACGAGGTCGAAGAAGAAAGGCAAGCACACAGAGAAGATCGATGAATCGAACTCCAACACGGACTTGGAAGAATCGGAGGACACCCACAGGAAAAAGAAGCGAAAGGGAAAGTCGAGGAAGCACGACAGTCCGCTCTTGCGAAGTCCAGAGACAACAGAGCCGGAGGACGAGGATGAACGACCTCGTTCCAAGCCGAAATCTATGTCATCCTCCAAAAAGGCATCCTTGAAACGCCAAAAGTCACCCTCCCCGGTTTCGAACGAGATACCCGCCGAGGGTGCCTTCGTATATCGGGCAATCAGGCAAGAGCGAGTGGCGCTAGGATGGTCACAAGCACCCTGTGGGAGATGTCCGGTCTTTGACTTCTGTCGGGCTAAGGGCCCTACCAACCCCCAGGAGTGCGTGTACTACGAGGAATGGTATACCCTGGGTACGAGTGCACAAAAAGCTGGGGGACCTGCTGCGGTCAAAGTAGAGTTTTGAATTAACCGTGCGTACACCTCAGTTTATGCATCAACTTGGTTAGCGCTGCGCGTGTCGCCGGCAGGGACCCCGTTTGCGATGGAGACTTGAATCGTATGTTTCCGTGCTAGTGGGTTCGAAATTTTTGTCTGCGTCAACTCCAGGGTATGAGTGACGCAAAGATTGCTGGTTTAGTATGTGAGTAGTGAATGAGCTACAGAAGTAGGTCGGCGGCGGCAATTCATGATCTTAACTGATGCGTGTAAAACATGCAATGTACATTAACAAAAAAAAGTGGAGAGGAACGAGAGACGGCATGAGTAAACCCGCCGGTAAAAGGCAGGGTCAGGGTGTGACCCGCTAACAGACAGCACGTCTGTGTGCGCACGAGTACGGGCCCGCTAGCAGACGGCGTGTCTGCTGGTGGCCCGTGTTCGTAAGCACGCTGTGTGCCGGTCGCACTGCAGCGGTGACAACGAGCTGGGGTAAGGGCGAGACGGGGCGAGGGCACGATGCGGCAGGGGAACAAGAGAGGCTAGACTAGGTGAGCGCGGATGATCGCGCACCCGCATGCTGGGCGAAACAGGGTGATGGTGAGATGGGGCGAGGGGGGCGCAACAGACAAGGGAGTGAGGCCGCGATGCGCACGCACGAGCACGGACTCGTCCGCTGACAGATCATGCTCGCGAGCAGGTTGAGGAAGGCGGGGCGAGGGCGCAACAGCGAGGTACCGTAGGCGGGGGCGCGATGCAGCGAGGGGGCTGTGACCATGAAGCCGGTGGGTGAGGGCGAATGAGGGCGCATTGACGGCGACATCGAGGCGTGAGGGCGCGTACGCAGGGCAGGACGGCGCAAGGGTAAGACGGCCGAGGGCAACGCGACACGGCGAGGCGATGGCAAGACAGGCAAGCGATAGTGAGGGCGCACGAGCATGGGCTTGCCGGCAGACGCACTGAGACTCTACTGACAGGTCGTGCTCGCGAACACGTTAGGCGAGAAGGGGCGAGGGCGAGGGCGATCGAAGGCGGGCGGACTGTGCTGGCGAGCACGCTGGGCGAGGCAATATCACTTAAGAAAGCGCGGGACGAGTGGGATCGAGTGAGGGCGCGATGCATGTGCACGAGCACTAGCCCGCTAGTAGTGTGTGTCTGCTGGCAGGCCATGCCCGTGAGCACGCCGAGCGACGAGATGTGGGCAGAGAAGTTCTCACTGCGTGCAGTTCACTAGAGAGAGTACAAGGCTGTTGCATTCACGAGAGATCCAAATAAGCACCTACGGAAAGAGGACAAACGACTTGACATATTGGATGGAATAACGGCAGAGTGGTGGTCGAAAACGCAACACGACGCACTACCGTTAGCACTATAGAACGGAAAATAACGGGACGATGTCCGGAAAAGGTCGGGACACATTCTGTGGACGGTACAGCCACTAACCTGGGACGAGTGACCCTGGTAAACAAGGTAATTAGGCTAATTCGCCTTTGTCCTGATTAGCCCTTTCATCATGTCGAAGCTGTTGCCGTCAGGTTGAAGATCAATGTATTGACCACCACCTAGTGGTTCAGTACGCAAAAGCCCGTGATCAGGCGTGATACCCACTATCCGAACAGTGGTATGGGGGGTCGTCGTAGTCAAGGTGGCAGTTTGTCCTCTGCAAACGGATTCGTCAGAGTGTCACTTAAAGGCGAGACATTGACATACGAATGTAGCCAGGACTTGGTATATCGATCCATGAATGGCCCAAAGCCTTCGCCCCCTCTAAGGAACGAGTTCCATACGCTCTCAAACGCAGTCAGAACCGCCGCAGTTACCCGTTCAATAGTGAGGGTTGAGGACGCTCCTTGGCTACGCTCCAAAGCCTCCAGCTGAGAAAGTGATCCGATAGGAGGTTCGTTCAGAACGTTTAAGCCGCATCCTTGACTCCCTCATAAGCACCCATACAAAGCCATCGATGCACACGAGCGATACATACCAATGATGACGTCTACTGTGCTTCCTCCGAAGCTCGTGTTCACCAATATTCCTCCCAGCTTCTTTAATTCAACTTGTGTCTCTTCAGCAGGAAATTCACCATATATGTCGTTCGGCCACTTTAGCTTCACTTTCGTAGCCCACGCGTTCGCTGGGTCGAGTGCGTGGCACGCTTCGATGACTGCAAGTGCGAAGAGGTACTGGACAAAGACCAGATTAGACGGCCGGATTGAACAGGGATCTGAATCCGAATGTTTTCTGAATCAGTGGTGATGGACAAAATGAAAGGCAGATATAGACGTACTCGAACCCACGCCCCCGAGAGGGACAGTCAATCTCAACGAGACCAGCATGCTACCAGCCGGGGAAAGCCATGCATTTTTGCCCCTCCCTCGACCTGCCACCTGCTTCGTTGCTAAAGAGAGTAGTGGTGAAGGGAGCGCGCGAAGGAGCTTTGGGTTCCTATAGAGCAGGAAGTGAGCATCAGCATCTGGGATACGCTGGAGCACTCGCCTATCGAGCATCGTTTGTGTGCTGGTGACGACTTCGCCATAAAGAAGTAGATCGCCTACGAGTAATTCATCGGTCTCCCTGGCAGGCCGAAATTCGTCTAGTGTGGCGAAGAACGTGCGTGGGGAAAAGAATGGTGTGTAATCTGATTCTTGTTCGGCGGTAAGCGGTTCAGTGGTGAAGATAATATCCTTGGTTTCCCCCTTGGGCGCAACCGACAACAGTTTGAGAATGGGGTGGTCAGACGAACGATCCGCAGGAGGGATTGTACGAGCAAGGTGGAATCGAAAGATGTCCTGTTCGTCCGGAAAAAGTACGTTCTCAATCGCGGCTACTTTGAGGGTATCGCGATCGTTCACGGTAGGTGTTGAGAATGATGTTTCGAGATCCAGATCGGGGAGCAATGCGTGCACAATATGACGTTGAGCATCCCATTTCCCTGGATGAGCGAGAAGCAACTGAGGAAGAAGACTTAATCCCGGCTGCTGGCCGCCGACCGAGCCTGGGGAGCTGAATCGTAAGCCGAGAGCAGCCAAGGTCGGAATCAGCAGTTCATCAGGGAGAGGAGGTGCACAGGACCAAAGAGCAACGGCACCACTTTCACTCAGTCCCCCTGCAAGTGCTTCGCTATCTGTGTACCGTCCGAGTACGTGTGTTCCTTCCCCAAGATCAAGTGAAGTAGATGGTATGCGTGCAGTCGCAATTCTCCTCTCGTTGCAATCCACGATAACGGGTGTGGACGCCTGAGATGGGAAGGAAAGATGGAGTGAGGCTTTCTTGTCAGAAAGCCGAAGAATGGTTGTGTCCCTGACAAGCCCCAGACCACCGCCAACTGGTCTGAGGTTGAGAGGGGCATCGTGCAAGCCGAATAGGCCCCGAGATCTGCTGGCATTCACACCGAGAGCCAATATTTTCCCGCCATTTTCGGCGTATTGACGTACTCCCGTATGGTAATCAGGGGTAGCAAGTAGCACCAAGAGACCGCACGCTGTTCGCCAAGGGTTCTCCGGCGCGGCAAGAACGTCGGGCAATATTGTTTGAGGGAGGTAGTGGGGAACGAGGATGGAGGAAAGTGATTGCTGGACTGAGGTCGCTTGTGGGTGTGTGCTTGGATACACGAGCACGTCCATGACAAGAGCGATCTGACTGTCGACGATCGTGATCCCCTGCTGCATTTCAATGGTTGCTATTACGACAGCCATGGACCTGATATCGTCGTGAGCCGTCGTAGCACAATGGTAGTGCGTTGCCTTCCTAAGGCAAAGGTTGTGGGTTCGAGCCCCATCGGCGGTATTTGGATACACAGGAAGAGCGGCTCATTTTTTGGTGGCAGCGAACACGTGGACTGCAAGCGATGCCGCGTCACACACATTACTCCAAGCCATCACACCGTCAGCGCGAGGCAGCAACACGCGTTGATCACCTAGAAACGTCCCTTTTTAGATCGACCTTTCTTCAGCTTCCACTACCCCAAAGCACGATATTCCAACCATGGCAGCTCCCTCTCCGTTGATCAAGCTTACCCTCCCGTCCCCGGAAGACTACAGGAAAAGAAAAGTCGCCCTGATTAGTGGTACGTATTCTTCATCGATGCGGTCGTGTGGGCAGCGACGCGGGGTTGTGGTATCGATTGACTCTTGATCTGCTGATTCCTTTCACGCGGACCACGCTATACGATTTTCTCAAGGATTTACTGATTGGTTGTGTCCGACCAGGTGTCACTGGTCAGGACGGTTCTTATCTGTGAGTTGCTTCACCCCAACGCAGAATGATACGTTAACTTTGCGTGATAGTACCGAACTACTCCTTGAAAAAGGCTACGAGGTTCACGGAATCATCCGCCGTTCCTCCAGTTTCAACACCAATCGCCTGAAGCATCTGTATGCAGATCAGCATGAACGTGAGCACTTTCTGTCTCTAACCCCCGACCCACCTTATCAGCCCTTGACAAGGTCCCAACAAGCTGAAATTACACTACGGTGATCTTTCGGACAGCACTAACCTCGTGTATATCCTCGCTCAAGTTCTTCCTACCGAGATCTACAACCTGGGTGCTCAGTCTCATGTCAAGGTCTCGTTCGAGATGGCAGAGTACACAGCTGATGTCGATGGCGTTGGTACCCTCCGTCTACTTGACGCCGTTCGTACTGTCGGACTGGAGAAACACGTGAGGTTCTACCAGGCCTCTACGTCCGAATTGTATGGCAAAGTCGTCGAAACACCTCAGAGCGAGACGACACCGTTCTACCCCCGGAGCCCCTACGGTGTTGCCAAGTTGTATGCATACTGGATCACGGTCAACTATCGCGAGGCATACGGGATGTATGCGTGCAACGGTATCTTGTTCAACCATGAGAGCCCAAGGCGTGGCAGGACGTTCGTCACGCGTAAGATCAGCAGGGCTGTGGCGGATATTCACCTGGGCAAGCAATCTCGCTTGTACCTTGGTAATCTGGATGCACAACGTGACTGGGGTCATGGTGGGTCTGTCCTGAATCCCAAGTGGTCGATCGCTGACGTGTATGTTCCTGCTTGTAGCAAGGGACTACGTCGAGGGGATGTGGCTCATTCTCCAACAGTCCGAGCCTCAGGACTTCGTCCTTGCCACTGGCGAAACTCATCCAGTGCGTGAGTTTGTTGAGAAAGCTTTTGCTGTCGTAGGTACTACGATCAAGTATGTACAGCTCTCTGTCTGGCTCGCTCTCTCCACTAATCCATAAATGTCATGTAGATGGCGTAACACTGGCGTAGAAGAGGAAGGCTATGACCCGAAGACCAATAGGGCTCTCGTCAAGGTTGACCCTCAGTATTTCCGTCCTGCTGAAGTAGAGTACGTTGGTCACTTCCCGTCCTACTTGATTCGCTGACAAGTGCTCCAATACAGCCTTCTCCTCGGTAACCCTGCAAAAGCCGAGCGTCTGCTTGACTGGAAACGCAAAGTGACTTTCGACCAACTCGTCCATGAGATGGTCACCACCGATCTCGAAAACTCTCGGTGTCTCGTTGAGGATCAAAATTAAATACCGGTCTCGGGCGTGCCAGTAAGATGTGAGCCAGTTGAAGGCACTAGCACTGGCTCGGACTGCAAACGTTTTCTCACCAAGGTCCCTGTGGACTTGTCACAGTCTAGTTACGCCACGACCAAATGCTTTATTCGCCGACACTTTCGTTACCTGTATTCTTGTTGGATCCTCGCATTGACGACAAAACCTCAGTTCAAACGTGCCGGTGATGTTTGCCAAAAATTGTAGTGAAATCGATTGTTTACCGGTACCATCTTCTCGACCAGTCCACATGCAAGTTCTCGACCAAATCCCTTACGTTGTGATTCTTCGCCACTCAATGGCTACTTTCCCCTTTTCTTGCATTGTGGAAGTTTGCGAGGAACCATTCAACAGTCTCCTCCAGAGCTGGAATAGCATGTCAACAGGTATGCCTGCCTAACAAAACAAGTGCGACAGACCGACGTCGAACGGGGTAAATTTGAAGTCCGATCCGATTAGCTTGATCAGCTTTGCATTAGAAGCGGGCTTGCGATCCTGTCCGTTGTCTTTTGGTTCGTTGTCAAAGACGGCCTTTCCGGGGTACTTGAGGGCGTCGACAATCGAGTTAGCAACCTGCCTGATGCTAATTTCGTCGTTCTCATCCACTACAAGAAGGGTCTGGTTTAAAAGAGGAAGACGATGGTGATAGCAATCCATACCGGAGAAGATGACAGGTTCAACGCTCTCGTATTCACGCAATTGCCAGATGAAGAGTTTGGCGAGATCGCGAGAATAGATAAACTGACGTAGCGGCGATCCATCGCCCATCACCTTGAACGGCGTACCATTCTCTACAAAGGGCTAAGTCCGTTTCATTGGGGATGGCCTGCCCGGACTCTCACGTTTTGCGAGGTAACACTTGTGGATGAGGGCGGGTATAACGTGAGCATACTTGAGATCACTGCTCAAAGTATGGTCAGTGATGAAACAATAGGTTTGTCTGCCTAACTCGCAAGTTGTCATGGGGTCCAAAAACATTAGTGGGAATAGCAGAGGTAAAGTTGCAGCCAAATTCCTCTTTGTAGGCGCTGTAGAGCGGGAAGTGAGAAATGAGAGCAGAATGAAGTTGGAAAGATGAACGAACCGATTTTGCACGTCGACCATTCGTTTAGCGTATGCGTAGCCAAAGTTGGAGTCATGAGGTGGACCGAGGTGCACTTTCTCCTCCGTGAGCGGGTAGCCTACTTTATCGGGGAACACGCATGTTGAAAGGCATGAGATGACTTTTTGTATCTTTTTGATGCGAGAAGTGTGCAGGACGTTGTCATTGATCAATGTGTTGTCTCGAAGGAACGTCATCTGGTGGGATGGTCAAGCTAAACAACATCTGTGCGCAGACATCACTACAGACCTTGCGCTCTCTGTTAGCAAATAGACCCCCGACTGATTGCGCGAGTGTCAGAAAGATCGAAACCGGATGAAGGCGACTCACCCAGGGCAGCCAAATGGATGACATGGGTAGGCTGATGCTTTTCAAAGAGCTCCAGGGTCTGTTTGGGGTCCCTGTTCGTGCGAGCGACACAGACATGAGCGTGCTCCTTGCCTTGTTCAGGCTGGATAAATACCTGAGGTCGGCATCGCGAGAGTTGGCAAAGATCCACTTTTCGCCTGGTTTCCTTCCGAAGCGCGACCCCTCAGGCTCGGTCTGGATGACGTGTTCGATGGCCTTCCCGACGAGACCAGTGCCCCCAGTGACAAGCACGACGGCGGCCATTATTTGATCGCAAATCCCAGGGATGATAGCGTACTTGTGGCAAAGATTTCTGGCATTCCCACTCCGATGTAGTCGCATCTACGTTCTACCATCTGCTCCACTGCCGACGCTTATATGATGGCACTCAAGAACAGACAGACGATATCAACCCAAGTGTACAACCTCGCAGCGTCGAGAGAACCAGTCAGCGAACGTGTTAAGGAGGCGCTGGGTGTCCTCGAGGACGCTCTGGATACGTATTCGTGCGTGTAGTCTGTTTGGATCTCGTGCGTGCTGCGGATGGCGTCCCGTGCTTTCAGACCAGACAAGATATCAATCAGCTTTAATGGAGGCAAGGACTGTACGTTTGGCATATCTCCTTGTCTCGTCTTTGCTTACCGCTCACAGGTACTGTCCTCCTTCACATCTACGCTGCGGCGTTGGCTCGCAGGAACCCCGCAAGCACGGAACCAATTCTGGCCGTTTACATTCCTGTTCCTTCGCCATTTACAGAACTAGAAGATTTCATCTGGCAGTCAGCCCGAGCATATGACCTCGATCTTTTCACTTGTTCCCCCGAGTCGGACCCTCCCCTGCCGGTTGAGAGTGTTACCCCGGGTACAACAACACCCGATGGGCGCACACCAATTGATGGCGCCCTCGGTCATACAGGCTTCTCGCGGCCCGTCGGGAAGGCTAGGGGTGGCGAAGGAATGCGTCGCGCTCTACATGTTTACAAAGGAAAATATCAACACATCGAGGCTATTCTGGTCGGAACAAGAAAGACTGACCCTCATGGTGGTGCGTTTTTCCTCTGTTGGCTGGATAATTTATCGAGCAACGGTTTATAGCCACGCTCACGTTCAAAGACAAGACGGATCCTGGCTGGCCCTCATTCGACCGTATCAATCCAATCATTAACTGGTCTTATTCCGATGTGTGGACGTTCCTCCGGGAATTGGATGTGCCTTACTGCTCATTGTATGACCAAGGGTGAGCCAGCTGCATTCATGGAGAACCCGTCTTTGAGAGGAGAGAACAGGTATACGTCTCTCGGCTCGACATCTAACACGTTCCCGAATCCGGCGCTGCGTGTCCATAATGACGCGCCATCGGAGATGCTCCCTCCTTCCGTCACGATTATTGCCAGCGCACCAAATGCCATGTGTATTGCCGAGGCACCCGCCCGAAGCCAGTCCAAACCCACGGTAGAGAATGGACATTTCGAAGACCTCACAGTCATTGCTAGCAGCCCGGAGTGTACGTGCATCGCTGAGCCTGGCATACGATCGGGTGGCCCTCCCAACATTTTCCGTGACTATACCCTTGGTTCCTTTCACGTCATCGCAAGCGATCCCTCCACTACATGTCTAGCGGAGAGCAAGCCCGTCAATGGCCACGCGAAACCGCCATTGCGGTCTGCATGCTATAGGCCTGCTTACATGCTCCAAGACGAAAGTCTTGAGCGGGCAGGCAGAGTCTCGCTGCTAGGGAGGGTGTAGTACGATGCAATCAGATGTACACGCGTCGTGTAGACAATTGAGATATTCCCACGCGTCCATGACGTCCTTTGTGCAGCCTCTGACTCTCCTCGCCAGCTCCAACACGAAATGGACGGCGACGCAAGAAAAGACGATCGCTCGCGACTACCCGTTCGCCGATCTTCACCTGGAAACGCTCGACCAGTTCGTCGCCCGAACGTACCTCCAATTTCTCTGGCTCCCGGAGGTACGATCTTTGCTCGGGCTGGATATCTCGCGTTCCTGACCACTCCCAGTCGATTATGCCCATCAATCTCCTTGTCCCGTCCCTGCGCCGCGTGCAAGACGCGTCACCACGCTCGCCCGACTCTCCCCACCCATTGCATGCACTCTTGGATCCATTGCTCCTTTCAGTTCGTTCTGCTGTCGCGAAATATCACACGGAGCTCCCCCAGATTCTCGCGCAGGACGGTGGAGAAGGTGAAACGGAGGAGTCCATGATGTGGTATGCGTTCGGTTACGAAATGGGCGAGATCGGGGAAGGCAGCACGAGTGCTAACAACGAAGAGACGATCATGCTCGAGGACAAGTCACGACGAATGTGGCTCGAGAGGCTCGAGAGACGAGAGTGAGCGTCCATATTTTTTGCCGCGAGTGGCTTGTCTTGACTGGTGCGTACGCAGGGTACAAATTCAGATTCTCCTTTACCTCCTCAAGCTTTCCTTGCCGGGACCTTGTGCTCCGCTACCTCCGGTGGAGATGCCTGCGAATGGCGTAGTCCCTTCAACAAAGAAGAGACGAACGAAAGAACGAACAAAGGTCGTCACTCCCACCACTCAGGAACGATTAGAAGCGTTCATGGACAAGCTCTCTATATGGCAACTTGTCATTAACATGAACGACTCGAATAAACGGTCAGACAACGACAAACATGATTGGACGCAAACGTTCTGCGAAAACATCGTAGAGCGCCAGTGAGCGAACACGTATGGAGACGTGTCTCGAGACCTAACGCAGATCCTCTATTCATCGCAGATTCAAATCGGCGCTCCCTGACATGTGTGCGCTCTTGCACCATAAATTATTCCCTCATTCGCCCTTTGAAGACGAGGACGAGAACTCTGGTGCCCGATCCAGTCCTACATCTCGAGCTGCGGGCTCTGCTCCTTCCCGTCCCAATCCGAGCCGCAAGCTCGCTCGATCATCTACCTCTGCCTCCGTCTCCCAGTCCGCGGGTAGACCTAACCCAAAACCCGTCCAACGCTCGTCTTCTGTTCTATCCAGCGCCACTGTATCAGACGCTCGACCTCGTTCACGTTCCTTGTCTGTCTCACTCGCACAGGATGCTTCTGCAAGGCGCTGCAGTGCCGCCTCTGGGACGTCGTCGTCCCTCAGACGGGCCCTCAGCCGTGAAGTCAGCATGTCACGCGGGTTTAAACCTCGCGCGCAACATTCAAAATCGAGTCAATCTGAAAGGTCAAGCAGAAAAGTGCCAGACAAGGCGAAGGAAGAGCTCAAGAGGGAGAATAAGCACCCACATGGGGTGACCCTCGTCGCCGCGACGCCCACGAAACCCAAGGTCAGAACGGACCCGAGAAGTTACAGGCAGGCTACAAGTCCAAGTCAAGGTCGAGCCTTTAGTCCTATAGTCGAGGACGAGGATGGGATTAGCGATAACTTGGGAGATACTGACAAGGAGGGAGGCGAGGAACTGTGGCTACCAAGTTCCTCACCCGATGTTTTTCTGCTGGGAGCGAGGAAGCGAGCTGCGAGTGGCTCGTCGTCGAGTATGGGTCTCTCGGACCCGACCGAGGAAGGGGTAGAAACCCCAGTCAAGAAGAGGCCACGTCGGTAGTGCACGGGGAATTACATAGGTCTGTATGTTCAACTGTGGTGCCGCTTACAACGTTCTCTGAATGTACTTTTGTGTTCAGCTCCGTGCGACGCAGAGGGGCGCGAAATGCAATTCCTGTGGTTATGACTCATCCTGCCTAGTATTCTGTCCATAATTTCCCGCGGTTACTTTCAGGAGCTCTACGAAGTTGTATTATTCAGACTTGACACGAATCACCATCCATCAAATCGCGCGATTTCTAATTGCAGTCACCAGCTCCGAGATGGGAAGCTAGTTGCAGGTGTCCGGACAAGGGAAGCTCACTAGTTGTCAACACGATCAGCCTAGTGGAACTCAATCGAATAAGATCGAGCAGAAAGACGTGCGCAACAACTTCCTGTCGAGGATTGCCAGGGCCGGTTGATACGCAAAGCCCTTCTGTTTCAACTACTGATGTCTGGAGGGCCTGGTGTCGGGTCAGTGATCACGAATTGTCTGACGATTAAACGATAAAACAGCAATAGTGGCCCAGGGATACCACCCATTGCGCCTGAACGTTGGGTGATCTTGCATAGGGTGGTGTGTGTGAATAGTGAATACTCTTGGCTTGCAGGGTCACATTTGTCGCCAACGAGAGCTCTCGGCAGAATCAGACTGCACATCGGTGTGCTGTGGCGTTCTGACTCGAGCTTCCAAGACTAGGGAATCTCGGCGAGTGCTTCGCGTTTGCGGCAAACCAGTGCGTTCTCGTCGATTGAGAGTCACAAAAGGTAGACCACCCACCGACGCGAGCGCCTATAGGATGAAATATGCCAACGACGATCATTTCTTTTGATTGGGGGCGCTGTCCAATCGTAATCGTCGAGAGCACTTTGGATGCTAGCGGGCGGGCGAGGGGTCGTCGCATCAGTTGGTGTCCTGTACGGCTGCATGTAGCGGCCTCGGTAAACACGGGATCCTTTGATGTTCCCTTCAACTTGAACCCGAAGCACGCGCAAAGTAGAACATGCAAGCTCGACTTGTTGCCTATCCCTTGCCTGACCAAATGCACTCGGCTCCATGTGACCACGGCCAGTTTCTGTCCCACTTAATGTCCAATGTATGAACAAGATTCTCCTCCGAGGTGGAAGGATTAAGAAAAAAGGTACCAAATAGTACCCAGACAATGGCCGAAGGTTAAGCGCTAAGTAATGAGATGCAACATCCAGAGGACTCGGTCGTTGCGGGATATCCTGACGCGTGCAGGGGGTATAATGTGGGAGATGAGGAACGGATTTACCTTAAAGGGATGCATTATGTTAAGTACCATGGGTCCCGTGATATGCAAGTATGCAAGTATAGTCGTGATGTGTGGATAAACGTTGAAATCGTGTCGTCCATCATCATCATTGCCCAAAAACCAAGGTCAGCAAACACTATCCTTCATTTCCCGGGTTGATTGTGCGTGGACATTGAGGAGGTTGCTATAGTAGTGATGAGAGCTCCGCCGTGAGTCTGTCCCAGCGGTACTGGAGGGGGCTTGCGCCTCTTGGGAGGTACAGGGGGAGGCCGGCGTGCCTTGTGGACCGCAGTGGACGCAGTTGGAGGCGGAGCAGAAGGCGTGGGCGATGGGGGAACGTGGGGATAATACTTAAGCCGGAGATTTTTCTCTGCCAGTGGCAGGAGTGAACTGTCGTCCATAGAACCAGTCTTTTCTCTCCGTCTCGGCATGCTCGTGGTCGTCGAAGCTACGACGTCTAGGCTAGTAGCACTCTCTGTGCTTGGTCTCCTGACGCCATCAGAGCTCGGTCTCGACGGAGCCGGCCTTGCGGACTGTGACTTTACATTCTCAACACTCCGACTGGGCTTGACTTGTTTCATTTTGACCGGGGGTAGAATACTGCCATCGCGTGGTCTTTCGGGGCCAGCTGACGTGACAACATGAGATTGCGTCGTCGATGCGAGGACGTCGTGGCTGGGGCTATCCTGGCGAAAGGTACCCTGAGAAGTCAAAGTATCCTTGTCGAACGAACTCTTTCGTAGGTTCACACACCAATCCCCGCTGAGACACCGTTCTACCAATCGTTTCGTGGTGGAATTAATCTCTCGGATGCTAGCATTCTGCGTGAGCGACTCCAAAGCCATCACTATTTGATGACGCTTATATGGAATGTCCCGTAATTGCGTCTTTGCCAGGAGGGGATGTAAAACACGGAGGTACGTGTGACGCAACTATAATGGACCTGAGCCAACTTTTAACCATTGCACGAGTGAAGGTTATTCACCGATTCGCTCTCATCGTCGAGATCGACGATCTCGCGCAAGAAAACATCGACAAGTACGCAGAGGTCATTCGTGTAGAAGTACTCCGAAGTCGCTTTTGAGGTGAACAAAATGTATAGCAGTTTCAACACAAGTAGCTGCATGCACAGATCCTCCGCAGATCGAGCTAAGGGGTATCTTCAGCGGCAATAGAAGAATAACCTGCATAAAACGTACATGCCCGATTGAGCATAAATATCATGTTTTCCCCAAATGTCTTGCTGGAACCAAGACGAGATATGAGCACGTCAAGTACCCGATTCCGCACCTCAGACGGTTTCCCGTGGTCGCTATCAGGGGAGGCAGGGTTATGCAAGCCTGCAACCATGAACTGTTCGTTAAGCGCTACCTAGTTGAGGGTCAGTGGTTGCCAGAAGGAGAGTTTGCGATGCTCACTATCAGCTTGATGACGGAGTAGTTGAAGGTCTCATCTGGAATAAAGCGTGTTTGTTCCACGAGCTCGAAAAGATGATCGATGAACGGGTTATGGAACACGCCTGTCTCATAATGTTCAGCAGAGCGAACAGGACGACTTGGAGAAGCAAAGAATCGTACGTAAATCTTGCTCAGATAACTTCTGAACCCGACAGACTTCATAGAGGAGCCTGACACCTAGCACTCTGAGTTTCCCTTCTATAGCAATGGGACCCATGATGACACTTGCACGACAGCCCGGGCCGTTGGAAGCGATGACGGGGCCAACATAAGAATCATCGATATCTGGATCAATTTCGACGGAGACATGATCCATAAGTAGCGGAATGAGTGGTTGCCACCGTTTGTGACTGCGAAGGAAGGCTGGCTGGCGTCTACCCCAAAATAATAGAAGGCTATACAAGATAAATTGTCCGTGGGGATCCGTTTTCTGCAGAAATGCGTAAGGTGTGTGGGGTCAGCGCAACGATGGCTCTACACACCGACCGCACGTCCTCGACCGCAAGCTCACACATTCTCTCAGAGTGAAAGGTGAAAAGCTCAGAGTCCAGAAGCAACTGACATGCGTGCTCTAGTTGCAGTGGACTCTGAAGGTATGTTTCTACGGGCAAGATCAAGATCGGCATGCAGTGGAAAAAAGACTGCGGGAGAGTTAGCTGACCATGATAAGAAGCGCACAGGGAGACAAATCTCCGAAGTGCGGTATCAAGCATGGACAATGTAGCGGAGCCATCACTCGGAAGACGGAGGACATCATCGAGTTCTAGAGCGGGAATGGAAGATCAGAGACAGGTAATAAGTCCCTCCGTGCAGGGTAGCGCGTGACGAAACGTACCTGACCAGAATTGTTGGGCATTCTCTATAAAGTATGTAATCCCCAAATCGTCCTCAGCTAGTATGTTGCTGGCAGGGCCTGAAGTCTGAATCATGATAGCGGCGGAATTTTGGCAGGCGTCGAAAGCCCGCACTGTCTTGGATTGGGGAGATTAAAAGGAGATGTGCCACGGAAGCTATGGGTTGATTGACTAGAACGCCTTTTAACCAGACCGAAATCGAGAGACGCTGTGGTAGCACTGAAACTTGCGCCGGACGAAGTGAAACCAGCTCGCGCGCTGGCAGCGTCGGCGAGGAGGAGCACGATAGCCGGTGGTCTTGTGCTTTCGCAGTGTCCGGGGTCAGACCACGACACTGATCCCACTGCCACCGCGACATTTGCAATATTTGAGACCACACAGATCACGGGACACTGGTTCTAATGCAACGTCACAAATGCTTAGGGTAGGTCGCCTCCTGACTATACCTCGAGTAGTGCGACAATAGCGTACGCTGCAGCCGCAGCTGCTCCACCGACTAGCAATGTGCTGACTGCACCCCACAAGTATCCCTTGGCTCCTTTCCCTGCACCAGTGACCCTAGCCTTGACTGCTCCAAAGACCAAGAGTACAAAGCCCGTCAGAATGCAGGAATAGATCAGGGCCACATGAGTGCGGCTGAAGAAAAAGTAGGGAACGAGTGGTATGATCCCCCCAATGAGGTACCCGAGCCCAATGGTAATTGCCGACCCGTATAGGCGACTTGTTGGCACCTCTTCTGTCAACGGAAACAAAACCGATGACACGATTGTCAGAGAGAGATAAAACAGTACGAACCCAAACCCTCGCCAAACTTGAGCAAGAAGGGGGTCAGCCCCACGTCTGACTTCCATCTGAGAGACTGATTTTCTTCGTCCGAGGACGATAAATTGGTGCGGCCTGCGTCTGTATCGCACTCGACCTCACGCAAGCATTTCGTAACAGCTCTCGAAGTGCGTTCGTCGACGCCGACTGGGCCAAGAACAGCATAGACCTCTCTCTCCATTTCTCCCTCACAGCTGCGGAGCACTCTTGAAGATGTATGATGCTTCAAAAACCGGTAGTGGTCTCGTTCGGCTTGAGAGGCGAGGAATCCGCCTATGCCCATAGAGATGGCCCCCGCAATGAGTTCCGCAATGCCCCCAAGAACGACTAACCTAGATTCTCCGAGTGACGACAGACCGGCCGTCAACGCAAAGGGGACAGTCAAACCGTCAGAGAGTCCGATGACCCTACGAGTGTTATATGGATCACAGGAGGGCACAAAGTGCGAAGATGCTCACACATCGCGGATAGTGTCGGGGTTGATGAGGGTGCGGTCATCCTCGTCTTTGAGCTCCTTGCAACACACGCCACCTTGTCTCCCATGTCTATCGCACTTTACAGGAAGGGGGACATTGCCGCTGGAAGAATCCAGGGCCCAGACTGGTGGTCTTGACCTGAGGCTCGCATCTCTAGGTGGGGGAAGTCGGACAGCCAAAGAGCCGTTGGTTTCTGAGGACATTTCGACACGATGGAGAGAGGAGGACTTGTAACACGGAGCTGCGTTGACCCTAACCATAGCGATTGATCCATCGGAACTCCAGCCAATCGGTGCACGAGGATTTGAGGGATGGTGACGTCATCACAGTGGTGTCAATCCAACCACGTGCTCCTCACCGCACCGGCTTATGCTTACGAGGGAGTCGGTGGTCCAGATATCCGCTTCCCGTCCTTGTTTCGCGGGTCTGCTGTTAGACCTGGTAGCGACAGAGATATCCTATCCAGCTTTGGAAACGAATGTTTCATACCATGTGACCTTTCGCTGCCCGGTTTGATGCACCCGGCTTAGTCAGTTCTCACCAAGCGTCGCCTGGGCGTGTGGTTTCCGACCAACTCCAATCGAAAAGTTTGCTCCGAATCGTCGTCCTCACACTGGCAGCGCGACAACCGTAACACGGGTATCATGTCTTGTCGATGTTCTAAAGATAAGTCCCTTTGATGATGCGTGCGACACTTTTAGGATCGGAAGAAGTATCGCAGGTGGGCGACGAGACCGCGGGGCCACCTTAAAGCCGGATGAATGCGTCCAACGACGACACGTTACTCATCTTCTGGCAGGCCTTCCGTGCAGTACACGGGTTATCAGTCCCACTCGAGTCGGACACGGACTGGAGCCTGCTCTGGACAACTGGCATGTGCGGCCCTGTTCTTGAGGTGCCTCATGTTTCTCGCGAGTCGGCTAATGCTGTGGTCCCTGCGCCCCTATTATGAAATTTTGGGACGAGCTTGGGGGAAAACTGAGCTTGAAATCGCTAACTCCGGTCACCAGGTCATATCACTGTCTGCAACCGTTGGTTTTTAGTCTTCCTCACAAACAGATTGCCTCTGGGACATGTTCCGGACTGCTGCGGGCATTAGCGGGGTGAGGAATTTGATTTGTAAACGAGATCACTGATTGTGACATCTGTAGCCACACTAGCACCACTGTGTCACTGAGTTCTGAACGGAAGCTGTAGCAACTTTCACAAGCCATCAAAGCATGTTGTTATTTGCCGTCCGAAAGGCTGGTCGTAAGATTCTTGGCGTGGACACTGCTCACTAATTAAGCTATGGGTTGGGGTCTGACGGCTCAGAGCCCGACAGTGATACGGCAGCATGGAATAGGTACACGGCCCTTAAAGCCTACCGCGTTACAGCTGCTAGAGGCTGTGACGGCCCTAAACAGTTGCCGTCTCCGACGAAGTCGCTGGAGAAATATTAATGGTTATTCTTATGGGTAGCTTCCTCGTTCAACCTGGTTCACTCAGGAACTAAGTTGGCTTCATAGAACGATTTCGTGAGCGTGGCATGGGATCACTGTTGAACCTACACAGCCAGTCTTACTACCAGCGTTCTAATAGCCACTAGGTTGATTACAGCCCCGGAACAATGCCTCGTTCTTGGCGCAGTGCCATGTTGGTCGGCTGTTTGTAAATCGCACCCTAATGAGGGCACCGCTGATCGCTATCCTCACTGCCAGTTGCCATGTTATGGGCGTCAGCTGAGGCACGCAAACGCAAACCCGTAACTATCCGTGACGCTCCCTTACGTTGCAACCTGCACGAGGCTGCTATAAATCGGAAGGCCATTATCCCTTCTCTGCTTGGCTCTCACAATGGTGAACACGGCCAGCGCTGGTCTCATCGGTGTTGTTTTGTTAGCCCGTCATGGTGACCGTTCAGGAGTGGTTTTCCAGAACTACACAACGTATAACTCGACACAGGGATACTTGACGCCTTACGGATCGGTGCGTCAAATGTCCTATATGTCGTGTGGCGCTAATATCCCCGCAGAGTCAAGAATATGATCTAGGTTGCTACTTAAGGAAGACTTACCTCGACCCGGCATCGCCATCTTACATCCAAGGCATCAATACCGACATCGCTGATGGCGATCAACTTTTTGTCCGTGCGGACGCGGGAGGAGGGAATGTTATACTAGATTCCGCCTATGCTCTACTTCAAGGTCTTTACCCGCCAACGCCGGCGTCTACCTCAATCCTTGCTGATGGACAAACGGTTCAGGCTCCACTGGGTGGATATCAGTACATTCCAGTGGAGTCCCTTGAGTTCTGGCAGGCTCCTTCGCTTACCAGTTGGATGGACTGCGAGGTATGTCTTTGAGAGCGCATCGTGTTGTGACACTAATCGGTTTTCAGTATTTCCAATTCCACTTGGCCCGTTTGAACACTGGTGTTGTATTTCAGGATGTGGCTGCGCAAGCTGCACCCTTCCTTCAGGCCGTCGAACCTTACCTTAATGGCCTGAATGACAGCTTCCTCAACATCGTATGTGGCGCTCATCCCTGACTTGATAATGTTCTCACCCCTTTCACAAGTGGAATGTGAGTGAAAGACAGCAGTCGTTGAGCCCTTCCTGAAATGCTCTCGATTCCAAGATCTATGACTACCTGAACGTCCAGTACACACACAATGCAACATTCTACCAATCGTTCCCGGAAACTCTGCTGCAGCAGGCTCGCTATTTCGCCGACGCTCACGAGCAAAATGTTTTTACTGACAGCGTTCAGAATGGAGTTGGCCAAAGTGAGTAATTTGACAGTATCGCGTCGTCACCCACTGACTGCCGTAGTCGCCATTCGGACTCTTTGGCCCGAGATTTTCTGGTCGCTGGGCAATATGACTTTGCCTAGCAACAGGGTCAAGCTTGCGCTGACGGAGGTTGACTATAAGCCCTTTATCAGCCTGTTCAACGTCACCAATGCCACGGTCACCAACCCTGAGATATCTGGGATTCGTGAGTGAACAATCGTTTACTTTGACAGTTTGCGTTCATGATTATATACAGCTGATTATGCTTCTGCTGTCGCTTTCGAGCTATCCAAGAGTACAACCGGCGATTACATAGTTTCCCTGAAATTCAAGAATGGGACGGGTGATGAAGAACTCAAGCCTCTGAAAATGTTCGGCCAGAACAATCTTACACTGCCTTCGCTGATCAGCGCCCTCGATGTATGTCCTCCTCTTTTGCTTCTGCATGTTCTACAACGTGGCTCTTCTTTCTTAGTGGACCACCATCAACAGCACCGTCAACTGGTGCTTCTCATGCAACCAGACCGTCCTCCGTGGATGCTCTGTTTTCAACTACAGCAATGATCCATTCCTTCACCCTGGTGGTTCTACTACTGGATAAGTGGAAGGTGCAGGACCATGAACTTGTAGCATGTATAGTCGTTTCATTGTCTCATGACGTCCTTGGGGTCCAATAGAATTTGATGTCGTACGATGGCAGCAGTGGGATCCGAATGTAGATAAATACCCCAAGGCGAGAAACGTAGCACAAAGCGTATCGCCGTGCGGCCCATCATTGGGTGGAAGGTGTGACAGCTTAGTTAGTGATCCGCCAGTAGATTGGCAGTACCTACGGCGCCCCGTTAATCAAGACTTACTATCATGTAGACCGCCAGAGGGGTTAGTACAATTCGTCGAATGCTAGTGACGTGGCGACGTAC
>JBBPTA010000002.1:53482-67506 GCA_038093915.1 Boletellus aff. emodensis
AGACCATGTCACTATGGAGAAGATTTGGACCGCTATCAGCTCGTTGCGTATACATGACGTCCACTCCGCAGTGGATGACGTACTACGGTCGACAGATGGTGAGCACATGATCGTGCTTGGTGGGAAGGTCTTCAAAGATGTCAGTGGTGAGCGGTGGCCGTTACATGCATGGGGGCATATGATGGCTATCCGCCCTTGTTATTCCTGTCTTCGCACGACTTGTCGAACGGTACACTGATAGCCACGACTTCTCTGAACTGCGGCGCTCACCATCCCCGCAGATTGATGAGATCATCGACTTCACCCGATACGCTCTGTTGACAGAAGCGTCGTTATCACAGACGTACCTCAAGTACGACTTTGGCTTCGATGGCTCTAGAGAACTGATTTTGGCTGGCTTCGTCCCCAATGACATTCCCCTCTCCTTGCCTCGCCATTCAATCGTCTGTAAAGAGTCTGACTTGGACTCGGCCGACCCAGTCTGGGAAGAAACTCAACGTAACCTCACCCTGTATGGTGGTCTGTCCCTGAGCGATCCGATGGCGCGGGCGTTCGTCAATGGATGTATTCGTCACCCAGACCTCATGGTCATGCTCCGCAAAGGAGCGGGTGCGCGTATCATCCGCTCACCACCTATTATATGGACCTCTCGCAAGCGACGCGCCCGAAGTCCCTCGGCACTCGCCTCCGTGCCTTGGGAGAAAACCAATGTCGTCAGTCTGCCAGACTTGGCGCTCGAAGACGCTCAGCCCCCCGGATGGGCGCACGAGAGGATCGCAGACTGTATGCAAGTCGTCGTCGTGGACGCCGGCGAGGGCATGATGGGCGATTTTGTTCGCAAGCTCGTCGAGGTCTGGTGCCGGGTGTACCACGTTGACGACAGGGACGGGCTGTTTAGCGCGCTCAAGAGCCCGTACGAGGCTGCTGGCGAGCTGGAGGAGTACCAGGAGGTAACGCGCAAGGTCGCGCTCGACTACTACCAGAGCTTGTGGGGATGCAGGCCGTCCGCTACGCTGGTCAAGGATGCCGACAACTTCCGGTTCAGCTCAGATCTGTTCTAGTCTCCTCTCTCTCCCCCTTTTTTTGTTTATTATTATTTCTTTTTGTACGGCTATGTAACCTTTCTTTTTATTTTTCGCTGTATCTCCTAGGAGGGTCCACCATAGCTTTGTCACCGTCGATAAATCATTGCAGCATTGGAGCAATCTTGTAGAATACAATACCCGAATACATCAACGACTACTTGATGAATATGACCTAGCCGAATTATGATCGCGCCTGTTGGTCGGCCCACCAACGCTGAAAGAAACAGAGAGCTGTACGAACAAGGCTGCAAACACAAAGGTGTCAAACCCCCAAAAGTCTCCGGGAGCGAAGATTACGACCTAGACGTCCCAAAACATAAAAAAAGACCGAGACATCATGGACGCAAGGTGAACCAGCACGCAAATATACATGAATACCAAATGGTCATTAGAAGTTTTCTGTTTTTCCAAAGGAATGAGAGATTGAGCGTCGGAATCGCAACAAGGCAACATACCCTTTCCGAAGAAAAACCGGGTTCCACTAGTGCCAGGGTCCGAGTACTTGTTAGACATCTGGTGGAGTTGCTTGGACAGCACAGGAGGTCCACAGAAGAACTGCAAAAGAACACACATGGGGTCAGGTCTGAGTTACTGGGAAGACACGCCTCTATACGCACTACGCCAACGTCCGTTTCAGGGTGCTTGTCGACGAGGGACGAGAACACTTTATCCCAGTTTGGCCGCCCATAATGGGTTGGGGCACGCAACGATGTGACCGCATCCTTCTCTGCGCCGACGTCCTGGACCTGCATGACACACGCAGAGCATGAGGACAGATCGTGGTATCAGTCTAGTTGGTAAGAAGAACGCACAATGATATTGTTCACGTCATCCTCCTTGATTTTGGCTGTGAGGTAGATATTGATCTCAATTCGGTTCTGAGTGTCCTGATCTTCGATCGCCTGCAAGAGGGAGTGGAACCACTCCGCGCTACCAAAGTCACGGATGACCCAGGTGAAGTAGACCTTGGAGAGGCGCGTGGGCTTCGAATTATTCATGCTGTTCATGCGGTACCAGATAGACTTTAATATGCTGTGATCATGTCAATATAACCCATGACGCTCAGACAACTGGCCCGAACTTACGAGGCAAACGGCGTAACACCAATACCAGCACCAACCAACAGGACAGTCTCATAGTTCAAGAAATCCTCCGAAGCACTGCCAAATGGACCATCGACCATGATGCGCGGAAGTGCCCTGTTCAGGGGTGGGTTTGTGTTGGTACCTACGACCTTGCCTCCAGTTGCATTCAGTTCCACTTCCTTCTTGGAATCGAAATCGCAACCGAGGGCCTTGGCGAGTGTCGTTGTAAAGTCGCCGACGACGCGAACATGAACCGAGATATAATCCTCCTCAGGGGCACTACAAACAGCTTAGAGAAATGTATTTGAAGATAGTGGAGCATCACATGCCTAGTGAGAGTGAAAGGGTGCCACTGGAAATAAGAGATTTCTGGGCAACAAATAAAGATGTACTGGCCGGCGCGAGTGGTCGTTTTCTCCTTCTTGATTTGGATTTCGACGACCTTTGAAGGGTGCTGGATGACCTTGGAGATGTATGTTTTGTGACGAGACCTAATTTCACGTAAGATACGCTCGCAGGACCATATGACGCCACCAACAAGCCAGTAGCGCTAAAGAGAGGTTGTGAGATGGACAATACTAGGACAATCACTGAACCCACCCAGAAGACACCGATGGAATTAAATGAACAGAACGGCTGCCTGTCGGGCTTGATCATGCACCACATTCCATGAAACTGCCAGGCGAGGAAGAAGATGATGAATAGGTGGTGACTGTACCAGAACCGCTCAAAGTTGGCGCGACGACGTTTCTCCATAGCGAACCAGACCATGATTGCAAGACAGGCGGTCATGATCCAGCCAGTAGCACCAGGACCAGTGGCAAAGTTTGCCCGCAGGAAGACAACAATACGCTGACCGGTAGTCTTTGCGTCCGGGTCAGCCAAAGCGAGTTCTTGGAAGTTGCGCATGTGAGCAGCGATGTGGATGACCGTGAATACGACTATGGACCATGCCGTCGCTTTGTGGAAGGTGATGTTTTTGTCAAAGGGGATGAACTGGTTCAATGGGGTCCGACGAAGGAGGGAGATGAAATTGCGACAGACGGGCAAAAGGATGAAGATGATATCGGTGTGTAGCACGAGAGCAGCAGCACGAGCGATGGCTGAGAATCCACTGAGTCTCTCTTGGATTAAAGAATAAGGAACACTGACGATAGGTGATACCGAAGGTGGCACGGGCGTTGGTGAGGTCATCACTGAGTTGATAGTTCATGAAACCGAAAGCAATAACGAGGCAGTGGAAGAATATCCAAGAGAAGAAGAACAACCGCTTTCCTCCCTCGTTGATCATCCATAGATCAAATCTTTGGCCAAGAGTGAGGGGTTTACGCGGGTCTTTGGGGGTGCTTCCGTTCACCCATGTTTGCTGAATCCCTTGAAGTCTGTCTCGTTCCGACTTGTTTCTGTAGAGGGCGACTCCAAAGGGGGCGCCAGCACGGTTACCGTCGGTCTTGGAGTCGATGAAGGGGTTCTGGTCAACGAAGGGATTGCGGTCTCTGAAGTCGAAACCGGAGGACCGTTTGTTGGCCATTTGAAGATAAAACAGACGACCAGCGGTGGTGAAAGAGAATAAAAAGGTCCTGCCTGAGAGAGGGAGACTGAGAATATGGGCGGGCTTGTTATTGGTCTGGTTTTATTCGCATTCGTCTCCTTGACGAGGCCAGACCTGCCACTATCACAAGGAACCTCCGATCAACACCGATCCAAAACTTGGTCAGATGCGGCTGTGCATGATCAGAACAGGATCAAGAACACAGCCTGGGCCTCCGGAGTAACAGAGCTGAGCCCACACCGCCCTTCGTCTCGCTGAAACACTCCGAGTCGAGGTCACACCGACATGTGCATTCGTTCGGTCTCTACTTGCCCCTCGTTGGAACTATTGGCACTTTCTGTCCGTCTGCTTCAGACATCTCGACCGTCGTCACGACACCCAATCTTTCACATGCAAATGATGAAATGGCCACGGAAGCGGCTGTACACGGGCACTCCAGGTGATCATCAACGACACCGGATACGCAATCAGAGCGAAGGTTTGATTGACGCAGTCAAGGCTCATAGCCTCGTACTAGTCTCAAGTGTTCACGTTCTGTCAGATGAACCGTTACCCTCGCCGACACTCAGATACAACTCCTAGTCGTGTCACGTTCGAAGGACATCCGCGACGGCAATGTGAGACATTGACTGAGCTGACTCGGAGGGGCCAAGAGAGCTGGGCGATCATCGACATACACCCTCGGCTCCGCTGGTTTAGTAGAGGTGTTTCAAGTTGGGTTGCGCGCATAATTTGCTCAGGGCGATCAGCCCAACACGATCTGGCGCAGCCTCCTCCGGTAGGAGGGCTCGCATCAGGGAAACGGCCCCACGATTTGAGACTTCATGCCCTGTATTTGCCGTCTGTAACAAATGAATGACAAGGAGATGCGCTTGAATTCAAGCCGCCGCTACTGCCAACCATCTACCAACGAATGGGCAGAGTCAGTAGACTTTTGCGCAACGCGCATTGGGCCAATAAGACATATCGAAACGGCCGTCGGATGTGAGTTTCTCGAGGTTGGTTTGGTCGAATTAATCTGGGTCAAACCCATACTGTCAGGCATGTCCGCGACGCCACCGCACTGCAGAATGACGCACTCGAGCCAGTTCTTGACAGCGGGCTAAGCGTAGCCACGTAGAAAAAGCGCCAAGTGAAGCGCGACAACATAACGATATCCTTCCAAGAGTGTAACTCCACCTGTTGCGGTAAGCACTGGTGATGGGTTCGCTTCTTCTTGATTCAGGGTTGTTTTGCTCGCGAGCTTTCATGTCATGGATCGATACGGGAGTTAGTTGTCGTGAGATTGTGACGAAAAACCCGGTTTTGCGAGGATCTGTATACACCTTGGTAAACCACGTCCAGCGACTTTGCTACCGCATCGCACGAGAAGACGAGATGATCTGATATGTGAGCTCTGCAAAACGCCATGAATGACTCGACGGAGCATGGACAGGAAGACGTGATGCTGTGTGGAAAGTTCCGCTACGTGCGCACGATGACCTACCAACGCCTGGTTTGCAGTGCGCTCACGTTTCCGTGTTAAAAGAGTTTGCCAGCTCGATCTCTTCCCTTGGTCGTGCGTTGTGTTCCATACGTCAAACTAGGACGAAGGAATCCTGATGGTCAAGGTACGGTTGCTCCAAGAATGCGGTCCCGATGCAAGGACGTTATTCCACGATGGCCACAGATCACGATACCAGTTTGTGCCAGTCGAACGAGAAAATGCAAGCGTGCTTTACCCAGTGAAAATACTCGGACTGCTTTGGCTCCCAATCATTATTGACAGGTACGGTTGTGTGGGACAACTTCCAAAACCACCATCTTCGGCGCTGGAGCGATCAGCCATGGAAAGCAATCGAGCACTGGATTCAAAGCCCAGCCTGTCCTTTCTCGACCTCGTCGATCGGTGCGACAGCTTCCATCTTCCTGTCAGCCGCCCCTCAGAGGGTCCCTCTGTTTCCACGCACCGAGACTATGTGGTACCATGGTCGCTGTCCCAGGCTCCGGGTAGCCCCATCGTTGGCCTGCTAAGGCCAGAACTAATCGACGTTCTACGCCTGGAACCAAACAGCGCTTTCGTTATCCCGGAACAAGCGCAGCCAGGATCAAGATACTGTGTCAGTTTCCATTCCTCCGTCGATACCCCTTCTAAGCGCACAGATGTCATGAAGAGGCTCTGCGAACGATGGCGTGACAGTGGTATCATCTTTCAAGACGTGATCGGACCAAGAAAATGGAGAAACGAAATGTATCCGGTATATCGCAACCCATTTGGCGTTCATCTCCCTCTTGATCCCAACGCAAAAAAGAGTGACTCTGATACCAGTAACTACCTCTTCGAAATGGAGCGCGCTGCTTGCGCGTTATTTGGGGTCACCACTTACGGTGTGCATATGACGATCTACCACGAAGATGGGGACGGCAGTAACCTGCGGATCTGGGCCCCAACTCGATCTCGAACGAAGCAGACGTGCGTCTTCATACGGTGATTCCCAACACTAGTTGTCATGAATATGTCATCGTTCAGGTTCCCAGGCTACTTAGATAACAGTGTTGCAGGGGGAATACCGAGTGGAGCATCCGTCCTTGACACTCTTGTCAAGGAATCTATGGAAGAAGCAAGCATCGAAGAGGTCATTGTGAGGAGGTATGCAAAATGTGCGGGCTCGGTCAGTTATTACTACCAGTGAGTGCACAACCATCATTTGTGGATGCATTCGCTCCGCTCAACCGCGCCTAGGACCACGAAAGGATGGCTACAGCCCGAATTTCAGTGAGGGCACTGTTTCGTTTCGTGTACCTCAACCTTACTCACTGGTATTGGGCAAGATACGTATATGATTTGAAGGCGCCGCCTGACATCGGGTTACAGCCCCGGCCGCTAGATGGAGAAGTTGAATCATTTGACGTACGTTCGCACGCACCCTGATGCAACGATGAACCGACCAAAGAACCCCGTCAGCTATTGCCGGTAGATGTGGTCGTCGCAAAGATGAAACAAGGACTGTTCAAACCCAACTGTGCCGTGGGTAAGTTAAAGGATCATCGATCATCTACCTGATGCATATCTTGACTGTTTTATGTAGTGTTGATCGATTTTCTTGTCCGGAGAGGGTATATTACACCTGATAACGAACCCGACTTCAACGAGATCGTCACAAGGATGCATACCAGGTTCGACTTCGAGAGATGGTAATTAATACAACCCCAGCCCCGGGCCCCACCGCTCGCACAGAGGTGTTAGCCTACGTTAAATCCTCCCCATGACCCTCACTACGTAGTCCCAACATTTGTACAACGCAAGAGGCTGCTGGTGTGGCCTCACAAGACAAGAAAAAAACCAGAGCAGCAGAAATGGTACGGCGTTTCCGGACCTGGGAATGCCGGATGCGCAATGATAGAAGCAGGAAATTGGGATCGGGTCGACTTTGGATAACATGGTCACGTGATCGGAGTAGCAATCGCGGATGTTCTTGCTATGTGTCCCCATCCTGAATACAGTGCCTAGGCTAGGATTTTATTGGACTCGGTGACGCCTTCAGCCAATACTGTCATCACTCATGGCTTATTTTTTCGCATCGCCGGTCGAGGTCGACATTAAACTGGATGGCGAGGAACTGCGGAAGCAGGTGGATATGAAGGGAGAGAAGGACAAGATCACCCAGTGTCCTGTTTATTACGACGGTGACTCGATCAGCGGACAGGTTCGTCTCTGAGGTTGTTCTACTCCGATGACGGCGGTGTCTGATATACTCGCAGGTCACCATACGCGTACGAGATGGCAAGAGGATGACCCACGAGGGCATCAAAGTCGAGTTCGTGGGCACTATAGGTACCTCCCGTTCATCCTTCTTGTCACGAGCCACCTTCATCCGTATCTATGCAGAGCTCTTCTACGACCGGGGAAACCATCACGAGTTCCTGTCGCTTTCTCAAGAGCTGGCATCGCCAGGGGAACTACGACAGGCGCAGACGTTTGACTTTCTCTTTAAGAACGTGGAGAAGCAGTTCGAGAGCTATCAGGGTATCAACGTGAAGCTACGGTCAGTTCCAAAGTCCTCTTGGTTGTCGTATTTCCCCCTGAAATTCAACAAGATACCTTGTGCGAGTGGCGGTCTCGCGGCGGATAGCAGACGTGACGAAAGAGAGAGACATCTGGGTGCACTCGTATCGGATGCCGCCCGACAGTAACAATGCGATCAAGATGGAAGTGGGGATCGAAGATTGTTTGCACATCGAATTTGAGTACAACAAGTCAAAGTCGGTCTTTTCTTCGTTGTTGTTCGCTTCCTCGCCTGGTTCAGTTGCTAACCAGGGATTGACAAGGTACCATTTGAAGGACGTCATCGTCGGCAAGATTTACTTCTTGCTCGTTCGTATCAAGATCAAACATATGGAGCTCTCGATCATACGGCGCGAAACGACCGGCTCACCACCAAATCAGTACAACGAGAGCGAGACCATCACAAAGTTTGAAATCATGGACGGAGCGCCAGTCCGAGGTGAGTGGTCGCTTTGCAGTCAAGAAACGCCGGAACTAGAAACGTTTGCTGCTCAGGTGAAACCATCCCCATCCGGTTATTCCTCGGAGGGTTCGACCTTACGCCCACGTTCCGAGACGTCAACAAGAAGTTCAGCATACGGTATTACCTCAACTTGGTGTTGATTGACGAAGAAAATCGGCGATACTTCAAGCAACAGGTTAGCTCCCTTTTCCTGATTCTGACTACGCCTAAAATCCGTGGGCTGTATTGTAGGAGATCACAGTGTTCAGAATACCAGAGGCGAGTCTTCTTTACTGATGCGTCGTTTCCCCACTAACATTGTTCATCAGAACTAGGTTTTTGTTAAGGTTATCAGCCAATGTGTTCGTTGTCTACAGTGTGCCACGACGGAACCCTACTGCATTAGTTTAAATCTGCAACGAAGACCATGTGCTTCGGCATGAAGAAAAGTTGGAGACGTGGTAATCCCCACCTATAAAAAAGCTGTCACTAATACTACAAGTTAAATGTTTGCAGGTTAAAGTATTGATCGCTTGAGGAACAACTCGGCTATTCATCCAATGGATATACTGATCATGTCATGACAACACATTCTCATCCTGGCTCAAGGTTGGTGAGGGTATAGATGTTCGCATACCTCCCCACTCCCGTTCGCTTATACGGGTGAACTCGGTTTGGGATATGCCTCAGCATTGTCCCTGGATCTACTACTCGGTTTCCGAAGGAGATTGTCACCAGACAGCGAAGCTTCGCCTACGGGACGAACTGACCCTGGGCCCAAGTTACCACTTCGGTACATTTCGATATCTGCTGCTGTGAACGATGCCCCGGCAGGCTGAGATCTTGCCGAAGCCAACCATTCTGCGGAGTGGATGCTCGCATCGCTGAGGGCTTTACTGGCTCTCTGAATGAGGTCGCGAGCAGTCGTTCTCCGTGAGCCAAGGGTGTTGAATCCACTCTCTAATGTGGTGCTTGGGTTGTGGACTGTAGGAACAAGAGGGTCCGCGGAGCACTCGTCTGCATTCTCTGTCAACCCTCCCCATGTGAAGACGGGGCGGTTGTGTCGGTTTGAAATGTTCGCGATGTCGTCAAGGAGTGGCGGCGCCGGTTTCCGCTTGATCGAACCGCTTGGGCTCAGCGTTACAGAAGCACCACCTTCCTCGCTCGTGTTGCCTTGGCGTAAGCTGGACTGGCGCGAGATGCCGACAACTGGGAACGGATCCTCTTCATAATTTTGCCCGAGGATTGAACCCCGATATTTGCCTGTCACACGTGGAGGAAGATTTGGGAACTTGCGTTCGAGGTCTCGAACGACGCTTAGGTTGTCTGAGATGGTCCCCCCGCTCTCCTTTCTCAAATGGCTCCGTTCAGGCGGCAAAGTCCAGTCAAGGGCAGCATGGCTATCGTCTGCGATAAGCACCGATTTTGCCCCTGACATACCGATCGTAGCATTGCGCAAGGCACTCGCCTCGTCAGAGGCATCCTCTCTATGTTGCTGCGTGCGACCGCCGGGGTTCGCACGTCCTAGGATCAACCCAGATATAGACGTCCGTTTCTGCTGGACCGTGTCCGCAAGAATAGCTTGTGTAGGAAAGTCGAATGTGGAAAAGCGGATTTGTAAGAAAGGTGCCTGCCCTTTCTCGCGGCGGACAGTGACACGCCGTTCGTTGGGCTGCTTCTCAGCCACGAAATATTCGTCCGTTAGAGACTGTTCCGAGTATGATTGAGAAATACGGCGGAATACACCCGTCTGCCAGGCGTTCACCCTGAGGATACGGGAGATGCGTGTAAGGCTTTCAAAGCTTCCCGCACCGTCGAGACTGGACGAAAGGGAGGTAAGCCAACAATAACAAGGTGATTTGGGTGGCAAGTACAACACACCCCTTCAGCAAGCCCAACATAAGCATGGCACGTGCGAGCAAGCGCAGTATTCGACGAGCCAATGTCACGCCGAAGTTAATTTGAGCGAAGCCCACAACAGTTTCCACGGCGCCGATGATGATACCCGCAGTGATCCAGGCAATCCCATGGAAATGATAGTGTTCGTCAGAGCGAGTGGGTCCTATCCGCCTTTGGCCTGAGAAAGCTCGGGAGAGGCGAAAGGACGCGAGAAGAAAGAAGAGGATTTGAAGGATGGTATATATTGTGAGGGAAAGGTGAGTTAAAGAAAGCCAGAGAGATTCGCTGTTATTCGAAAACATGACAACAGGAGATAGATTGGGAGATTCGACTTGTTGTATTGATGAACACATTTTCCACACATGTCTGCACGGGACGTACCGATGTATGTTCCTACAAACGACGACACTTCATTGGTTGCTATCGCTATCACCGACAAGATGGGCAACAAAATTTCAAGGTACGGCCGGAGTTTGCGAGGGAGGGTGGGGATGAAATCGCGGAAGCTCAATCGATAAAGATAAACGGAATAGACGAGGATGGGGGTGAACGACACAGCTCCTAGCTGCGACTGAGTCATCGGACGGATAATGAACTCGTGTTAGACATACCGACGAGATAATCAAGTGCCATGAAATGCGACAGAGAAGTCCGCACTGTGGGGACGACATGCGACAATACGTCCAGCAATGCCCATATAAAATATAAGATGCTGTCTGCTGCGAGCAGGATCTGGGTCTGCCTGTCATCGCTAGATGAAGTGACGCGGTAGTCGAAGAGATTCCGAATACTTGCCTGCCCGGTCCCGAGTATAAGTAAATAAAGAATGACGACAATATGACTTCGGTCGCCGGGGGGATAATGAGGGCCGTAAATTGCTCGGTTGCAAAACCAACGCAACGCAGATTTGAGGTGAGCGACAGACAGACAGGCCCCGGCTGGTTCATGGAGATAGAGGGTTAATGGGGGAGCAAGCATATCACGCTGGCCGCAAAGGAGGGACAAGACAGACAGACAGGCTGTCGTGGGGGAGGCACTCGAGATCTGAAAAGGTGGTGGGAAAGACGGACAGCCATATTATACTGGTGGCCGAGTCTGCCCGTTGACAGTTGCTACTCACCTGTGCCAGCGGCTGTTACCACCGTAGTCCAAAAAGTGCATATAGGGCAATTCAACACGCTCTGAATCTGCTCACAAAAGCGCAGTGATTAGTCGCTCATTGATGTTGGTGCGGTCGTCAGGCAATAAACAAGCGAACAATGGGCGCATGGATATCCGAGCCGCACTGCTTGGTGCGACATCCGGGCATGAATGTGAGACAGCCCCGCGTGTGCCTGGCGGGCGTGGGAATGGCAGAGCGGCATGACCGTGAGAAATAATTACGTAATTGCTGTATAGTTGATCGTCATAGGGTGTGACATGTGACATGCACGTCTGTCACGGTGAATTGCGATGGTACGTCCTTGTGTTCCCCGGTCTGGTCCATAATCACATCCAGCCCAGAAAATATCCGTTCTCCAGCATGCGCCCTCTGCACACCTTCCAGTGCGGCCTGGAGATCCAACGCCGACCTCTCGCAACCTCGATCCCTTGCTTCATCCCTTTGCGCGTGCTCGCGAGCGAATGCGTGCCCTGAATGCAGCCAAGATGGACAGGATGTTTGCGAGGCCATTTGTCGCAAGTTTGGAAGGTCACATTGATGCCGTGGAGGTGCTATGTAAGAAACCAGGCACAGTCAACATTCTCGCAAGCGGTAGTTGGGACGGCGGTGAGTCTTTCACAGCCTTTCGAGATATAACCAAACGGTCACAGGGATCATCGCCCATAATATTGCCGAGAAAAAACAATCATGCCAGATACAAAATGCCCACAAGGGAAAAGTATCTGGGCTCTGCTTCGCAGATGGCGAGAGGCTGCTTAGCTGTGGTGTGGACTGCAACATCAAGCTTTGGAACGTTTCACCACAGGAACAAAACTCTGTCAGAGCTCTCGTTCCACCCGTCTTCCTCTCCATCTGACTTAGTCAAACCAGCAACAAAAACCGCTCAGCGTGTTCGCCGGAAAATCTCCTTTCAAGTACGGGCTTCCGCAAACAAGTGAGGTTGTTGCAACTCACATGATTCCTTAGTTCCATTGATCACCACAGATCTGACGCGCTGTTCGTTACTGCTTCCAGTATAGTGCAAATATGGGATGAGACCAAGTCTGTTCTATACCTTCGCGTCCTGCTCGCTGCTGATCTTGTCATCCCAGGAGTGCAGCTATCTCCAATCTCACTTTCCCCACAGCCACCGAGACAGTCACCTCTGTGCGTTTCAACCTAGCTGAAGCATCTGTGCTTGGAAGTATAGGCTCCGATCGCAGTTTCACGCTCTATGATATCCGCACGGGTAAAGCCGAGCGGCGGGTCATTATGCAGATGCAAAGCAATGCTCTATCGTGGTCGCCAACGTTCCCCACCTCCGTACTGTTGGCATCAGAAGATCACAACCTTTACACATTCGACGTCCGCAATCTATCGGCCCCAACACATATATACAAGGCGCATGTTGCCGCTGTGATGAGCTGTGATTGGAGCCCCACAGGTCTGGAGTTTGTGAGTGGTGGCTGGGATCGAACCCTGCGCATATGGAAGGAGGGGCGGGGCACACAACCGGAAGTATACCACACCAAGCGCATGCAGAGGTATGCCTTACCTTCCCCCCGCCCCCTCAGAGACACTTTCTTAAGCGTCTCGCAGGGTGTCGTCGTCTATATTCACCGCGGACGCGCGATTCGTTGTTTCGGGGTCTGATGATGGTAATGTCAGGGTGTGGAAAGCCAACGCCTCACAAAGATTGGGGGTCATCACAGCACGAGAGCGTGCTGCAATCGAATACCGTGAGAGTCTCAAAGATCGGTGGAAGCACGATCAGGAGGTTGGCAAAATATCGCGGTGAGTCGAAAAAAAAAGGTTCACAGGAACTTGTTGCCTAAGCCAACGTAGGACACGACATCTACCCAAGCCTGTATATCAAGCAGCAAAACTCAAGCGGACAATGCTCGAGGCTCAGCGTGTCAAGGAAGAACGCCGGCGGAAGCACACTCGCGCTGGACAGAGCAAACCCAAGGCAGAGAGAAAAAAAGTTGTTCTCGCAGAACATACCTAGTAATGCTTTATTTTATTTTTTCTTGGCCATGCCGCTGCAGGCAGTGGGATGCACCGTTTGGTCTAAGTCACGACAAGCAGGTCAGATGAACGAGTACAACACAGAAGCGACTTGCACACGCAGGTAAGCGACAGGGCGGTGGATAACAGGTTTCACTGCGGGATAACATCCTTCAGCTGAGTGACTGGGGTCGCCGATTGGTATGCCCTTGTTTGTAGGCGCGCCTTTGTGGCTTGTTCAAAAGCATAGGCAAGACCAATGAGCTTGTACTCGCTATATGCCGTCCCAATGAATGCAATGCCAAACGGCATGTTTGGGGTGCTCCTGTGTAGCGGGGAAGGGCTCGGAGGTATAGGTTCCACGTACTGTGGAAAATGACCAAGGGGAACTGTGTGATTCTTAGTGTGCGAGACTTGCTGCCTACCACCACTGCCACTCACTAGAGATGATTGGGTAACCGGTGATTCCAGTGGGTTTTGTCGCGAAACCTAACAGAATCGATCTATGAAGAGAACCATTAGGCTAGGGGTGCCCACGCACTGTCAGTTGGCAAAATCAAGGCGTCTAGCTGATGAGCTCGGAGGGCTGCATCGATTCCCTGAACACGCCCCAGCTCTCGATTCTCAGCCAACGCGGCATAGTACCGCCCGTCGAGGTGGCTGTCCTCGGATGCAAGCAGTCTTGAAGAGGCCTTAGTATGCCACTGACGAAATGCGACCAACGCGACATACTGGGATTGGTCCGTATAGTAGGGCGCTGGTAATTCG
>JBBPTA010000002.1:67604-82798 GCA_038093915.1 Boletellus aff. emodensis
GGCGTCTGCATGTTCGAGGTTGAACTTGATGATGTCCGCCAAACTCCTCACGCCGGTGGGGACTTGCACTAATTCTTCCAGGTACTTGTTCAGAGCCGGCTTAAAGTCCGCAGTCAAGACCACGTCCTCCGCCTTTGATTGTCTCAGCCCCTCGGCGCTTGGGAAGTCTACCGGATCGATGACGTGTGCCCCCAGTGCACGGAAAACGTCAAGTGACCTCTGAAATGTGTCGTTGATGACAACATCGTCTCCAAAGAGCGCCCTGGGGACCCCAAGTCGCTTCCCTCGCAGTGAAGTAACATCTAATGCGCCAGTGTAATCCGGCCATTCCTTGGGTGGGGGCAGACCGATGTCACACCTGTCACTCGGATCATTCCCGATAATGACGGAAAGAAGGAGGGCCGCATCAGCGACAGAGCGAGCCAATGGACCGACTGTATCCTGGTGAGGAGAGATGGGGATGACTGATAGCGGACACAGTTGGCAGAACATAATTCCGTATGCGGGCCACCACCTTACCTCCGGACCGCGAAACAAGGCCAACGGTAGGCTTGATTCCCACAATATTGTTCCGGCTGGCGGGAAGCACGATGGAGCCTGTCGTCTCAGAGCCAAGGGTGGCTGCTGCGAGACCTATCGCGGTGGCCACGGCACTGCCGGAGCTGGAAGCACTTGGGTCGAGGTTTGGATAGTAAGGGGAAGTGGTCTGCCCGCCACGAGCGGAGAAACCGTTGGGCACCCCATCACCACGGAAGCTCGCCCACTCTGCCATACTCGCCTTTCCCAACAGTATGGCACCTGCTGCATGGAGTTTTGATGTGACAAACGCATCGCGAGGGACGACAGATCCCTCGAGTGCATAGGAGCCTTTGCACCGCAGATCAGGGCTGGCGATGCGCACAGGACATGGCGTGCTCACCAGCAGTGGTATCCATGCTATCGCGAAAGGTCAGCGTTATTTCGTAGGTGTGCTAGCTCTGAGTAGCTCACCCCACTGTTGCGATGTTGTCTTTGACCAAGATGGGGATGCCATGGAGTGGGCCACGATTGCTGTGCTCGGATCGCTCGACGTCCAGCTCTTGAGCTCGATTCAATGCGGTGGCGCTGATCTCTGAGACCGCATGCAGAGCTGCGCCGTTCAGATTTACCTCGTCGATTCTCGCCAAGTAGGCCTACGAATGTGAGATGCGATCGAAGGGAAGGGTTTCTGGCATACCTGAACGAGGTGCACAGACTTGAACCGGCCCTCCTGCAGGCCGCGCTGGAGCTCGCTGATGGTGGCCTCGCCGAGATCAGCCTCAGCATCAGATCCTGGCATGATGAGTGATCGAAGTCGATGGCAGCGCCGCCGGGTTACCCAATTTAGATACTTTTCCCACGTGGTGAACAGCGCACAAACGAGACCAAACATTTGAATGGAACCGTGCAACTCTGCAGTTGGCCCATTCTCTCAGTTTTCTGCCTTGCGTGTTGACCATGTCTGCCTCCGACGGTGACATCGACGACGAGCTCCTCGAACTTGCTGGCGCTACAGAGAAGAAGCGAAAGCGCCAGGCCAGTATTTCAAAGCAGTCTGGGAACAAGAAGCGCCGAGCAAGGTATGCTCTTGCCCGAGCCTAGTTTGTGCCGTCTTCCGTACGCTGGTCCTGCTAGCGCTTCTGACAGCGACTCGGAAGATACTCCGGAAAGCGAGGAGGGTGAAGATGCTAACCCCTTTCCTCTGGAGGGCAAGTACGAGGACGATGCAGACAGGGACCGGTGAGTTCCACTCGAGGTACTACAGCGTAGCTTTTTGACACCTTGTTTCCGATGATATCGACGTTGCACCAAATAGACTACTTGGCATGTCTGAGATTGATCGAGAGAATATTCTCGCCGAACGACAGGAGCAGATGCAAAAGATACAAGACAGACGGAAACTACAGGAGATGATTAAACAACAAAGGAATGGTTCAGGCGATGCGGACGCGGTGGCCAAGGCTGCAAAACGTACTGACAATGCCCCCATCTTTACAAGGTGTTGTCTAATGAAGAATTCGTAGGCCAACACTCCGTCAGAGGGGCTACCAAGGAGAAATCTAAGAAACTTGACGAGCTCAAGGCCCGGCGCAGGGCAAAGGACGAGAAGAAGCGTGTAAGCAGGAACATTGTTAAACCAGCTGTTCTCTCATGGCCCCTAGACTCAAACGGACTCTCCAAAACGAGACCGTTCATCATCACCCATGGACATGGACACCTCTTCTGGGGAGGAAGAGGATGGTCAAATCACTAAGCACGAGGAGGAGGAGGAAAGGGAGCGCAAGTTATTCTCTAAACAGCCTAACCCTGACGACGAACCAATTACTATTGACGATCTCAAAACTTGCATGCTGACCCGAGATATGCTTGCCAAGCATTGTATGGCACCCTGGTTCGAGGATTATATCAAAGGCGAGTCCAATTCAGCACATATTCACAACCGACTGAAGGCTCTGAGCAAGGTGGTTGGGTACGCTACCTGATTGGTCACGAGAGTGACGGTCCGGTATATCGGCTATGTGAGGTGACGAGTGAGTCAAATTTAGTGTTTCGCTTCCTCTGCATTAACGAGCCTCTAGATCTCGGTGCCAATCTAACACGACCATACAAAATAAACGAACGCACTGTCAACCAAACACTAGAACTTAAACATGGCAAGTCGATCAAGACGTTTCATATGGACAAGGTCTCCAATGCAACCTTTGGCGCAGTGAGTATCTTGTCAGTCTCTTCCGTCGGCTCTGATATGGCAGAGTATAGAAGGAGTTTGATCGACTTTGCAAAACATGTACAGCGGACGAAGTGCGGTTGCCTTCCAAGCGACAGCTAGAAAAGAAGGCCGCACAACTTCATAAGCTCGCCACGCAACCTATGACCGAGGTCTGGACGTCTCCTGCAACTGACCATCGGGTGCAACGCTGAGGTACATTGTAGAGTGACGTCGCAGCAATGGTCGCCCGCAAGAACCAGTTTAATCAACAACAGAGCGCAGCAGCCGTTACGATAGAACGGTCTCGCCTTATGCAAGCAAAGACGCTAGCTATGCGACGTCAGGATTATGACGAAGTTGCCGATATTGAGGCGAAGCTAAAGAAACTCCCTGTCACCCAATCTACCAGACAAGAGGAAGAGTCGCTTGAGGACAAACTTGCCAAAGTCAACGAGCGGAACCGTAAAGCAAACGTGGAAGCCGTGCGAAAAGCCGAGCTGCTCGAGGCTGAACGGAAGCGAAGAGAACGGAAGCTTGCCAGCGCAGGAGGCTCGGGCGTCCCCTCTCCCTCCGACCCGAGCGCAAGGCTGAGGATGATACCAAGGACATTCAACGACACATCCAGGTCTGTGGTTTTCTCGAGACGGCTCATCGTTTTGGATTTCACGATATTCCACCCACAATTTATTCTGTTCCTGTGGTGGGGCAGGTCAGTCACACCAAACACGAATGGTACGCCCGTTCTTGCACCGCAACCAACCGCGACCTCGCGGCCCGTATCCCCGCTGCCGTTATCGTCCGGCCTCACGAATTCGCAATCCGTGCCGCGAAAAGACAAGTTGTCTTTGGAAGCGTCCATGATAGAAAGCATAGAAGTCGACCTCGGTGATTTCTGAAAGTGTCAGGGATCTTGATTTCCTCCTTTCTTCCGCGGAATCCGCTTGTTTGGGGATGGTGTCCGTGCTCATCATCTTTTCCAATTTTTCCTTACGTCTTGGCTTTCATCGCTCTCATGTATGTATTCTCTGTACGAAGGTCTTGGGGAGACTGGTCTATCCTTCTCCCCGTCGAAATATACTCAATCTTCACCAAAGCTTGGGTAAACTTGGATCGACTGTTTGTTACCGCGAGTTCTGCGGTTGCTGTCAACTGCTGTTGACTTCTTGTTGGCCAAATATTGATCAGTTCACGAACATCACCGAAGAATTCATTCACGCATTAGTTCTTCGCTTATATACTCTGCCCCGGCTCGTTAAGTACCATTTACCAAAAATCTATAAGCGAACAGAGGCAAAAAAAGCATCCCATCCTCGAACAGTGGTAAATTCGAACACCAGAAACAAGATGGAAGGAGTGTGGATGTGGGTGTGAGAAAATATACAATACGATACTGTCCATCGACACGCACGCGTCATGGTCCGTCAACACTCACTTTTTGCGTCGGTGCCAACACGATGGGCGGTCCGCTTGTATATGGTATTAATGGTGATGTCGTCCGGCCCGTCGCAAACATGGATGGTCCACCGTTCTCCCCAGGCGAGACGCCGACGGAGGGGGCCGGGGCAATGCCTGGTCCTGGGGGAACCCCGGGGCCGCTCGTAAGTATTCCAGAGGGCGTCACACCGGGTCCGCCACTTGTAGTGGACAGGACGCCCGGGACGCCGGGGCCGGTGGGTGGGACAACACCTGGGCCCGTGAGGCGGGGAGAGTAGCCCAGTGAGGACATGCCCAGTTTTGACAAGGCTGGGGAAGGCTTGCGTGGGAGCGGAAAAGGTCCAGTGGACATCGAGGAAGATGAGAGGGGTGCATTCAGCGCAGAAATCGAAGGTGAGGTCAAGTTGGATGTGGGTGGTGCGCGGGGAGGTGATGTTGTCAGTGGCCGGGGCAACTGCGATAACCCATTTGGCGTTGGGTTTGAGAAAAGGTGTGGGACAGGGGCATGGAAGCGCTCAGGAGGAAGGGGGAATGATGCTGGCGAAACGTTCGAGGTCGCGGGGCCCGGCTCGCCCGGGCCGGGGGTCCAGCCATGTCGAGGTGGAGAGGCCGCGGAGACGGCGTGGTGCGATGGCGCAAGGACGAAGGGCGTTGCGATTGGTCGGTCACGTTCCCTTTCCCTCTCACGTTCTCTCTCCCGCTCTTCGTAGCCGTGCGAAGGGGGAAGTGGATGGGTTGAGGGTGGTCGACTTCCAGGAGTGCTACTTCCTCCGTACTTCGCTTCGTCCCTCTTCCAATGCGACTTGGAGGAAGGGTTCGCAGACAGATTGATGATCTCCATCGTTTGCACTCCCGGCGCAGAGCCAGAGCCCTGATGAAGCGGAGAAGCCCCATCAGGACCAGAGGAGCTCGTACCAGAAGTCTGCAGAGAGGAATGGTGGTGATGTACGACGTGATGGTGGTGTCTGTGGTGGTGGTGCTGACCGACATGATGGTGAGGTGGTGCGTGCGGTGTTCCGTGTTGGTGTTGTGTGTGCTGGTGCGGGTGTTGCCCATGGGGGTGGTGTTGGGGATGTTGGTGAGAATGAGATTGGTGAGCGTGCGCTGGGTGCGGCTGATGAGGGGATTGGGTGGGATGTTGCTGCAGCTGGTGGGTATGTGGATGTGGATGGATGTGCTGATGTAGATGACGGTGGGTGGGAGTCGGGGCAACTGGTTGAGCCTGGGATCGGTCTCTCTCCCTCTCGCGTTCGTTCCTCTCGATCCGTTCCCGCTCGTCCCTGCGCCGTGCGTCTCCGGCGGTCCAGTCCATGCCTCCAGGAAGCTTTGAATTCCAGGGTGGATATCCGGGTCCCAAGTTCGGGCCAAATTCCCTCTCTCGCTCTCGTATCTCTCGCTCGCGCTGTGCCACTGGTTCCCGGTCACGTGGTGTGAGCTCACGCTCCCGTATTTCGCGATCCCGCTGAATCAGCTCTCGTTCTCTCTCTCGCTCCACAAAAGCGGAAGGACGTTGGATTCGCGAGCCTCCCGGACCAATCACTGGGGTGCTCGTTGCGCCTCCAGGGCCGATTACAACGCTCGTTCCACTTCCTCCAGCACCGAGAGGGTATCCTGTCGGACCGGTCCCAATAGAGGGGGGCCCCTGAAATATGCCCATGGCAGGTTGCGAGAACGATGGTCCTTCGGTATTTGCGATGACGGGACCAGGACTAACAATGGCGTTCGGTAGATTATGCGATGGTGCAGAGAGGGATGCCGGTGGTGCCGGTGGGCCAAGCCCAGGCCCAGAACCACCAAGGACGAGTGGCGGTCCTCCGATTTGAGCGGCATTACTGCTAGGTGCAATGCCGGGACCGGGATTTAGTGAGTAGGCTTCGCCGGGGCCGATCCCGAGTCCGTTCACTCCAAACCCTGGGGTTGGTGTGGGGGCTCCAAATCCGATAGGTGCAGGACCGAACCCGGGTGGCGTATGACTATACCCAACACCGACGCCTATCGGGACGCCCATTGGAGGACCAAATCCCATTCCGAACCCAAATCCCAACCTCCGGTGCTGAAAGAGAAAGTCAAGATCGGCCGCTATTTCGTGTGGCGAGAGAGCTGAAAGGTCAGGATAGGCCGTTGCTCCACCTACGAAGGCCCAGATCAAGTCAGTTACACTGGCACGCAGCTTACTAATGACCGGCATACTCAATCCATCAAGTCCAGGGTAAACGCCGAGACCTCTTGCACAGGATAGCTTCTTGTTTGCTGCAAGATGCGAGAGATGGGATGGTAGAGGAAAGGTATTCGCTATCTGTCGCAGGGTAGGTGCAGGTGGTGGGTTGAGTATCGCACTGGGAATATCCCGAGCTAAAGACAGGTCGGCTCGCGAAGGAAGTGAACATTCAATTCGCACAACACACCTCCAGGAGGTCGCTCGACTGTTCTCCTCTCCCTCTCGAGTTTGCGGCGCTTTCTGTTTGTCTCGGCGATCATTTCAGCCTGAAGTTCTGTGCGAGCGATCTGTAAAGGATAGCAGGGGGATCAGCAAGGCGCAAATACACACACGAAAAGAAGGGAAAGAAAGTCACGCTTAAACACGTAGATCCACGAGTCTTGCTATATCTATACTCACATCCCAGGCCTCCCAACACCACGTCTCCTGCTCTCGCCTCTTCCTCGTAATTGCCTCGATCTCGTATGTCCTCTTCCTTGAGGCGAGCATCAAACGTTTGTCGCGTCGCTTCGTCAGTTCATTTTGAAGATGATGGAGCTCCGGGTGGGTACCTGACGAGCAGAGGCGGGTAAGGTGAGAGGAAGGCGAGAGTGATGTGTACCGACCGTCACAGACCAAGGCTTCCTCCCATGCCAGGCCCTCCATCTTTTCGACATAGACCCTCTCTCTCAGAAGCGCAAACTTGAGTTCGATGGTTGCCAGAACGTCCAGGGCCTCGGCTCTGTGAGCAGGCTGAAGATCCGGATCCTCGTCCTCCTGCTCCGGCTCGGGTTCGACAAGTGGAGTAGGGGAAGGGGGTTGTGAGGGCTCCTCTGGTTGTGCATCTTCATCCTCGTCCCCGTCCTGTTCTAGGTCGCGGTCTGGGGGTGGATGGGAGTCGTCATCATCAGGGGTAGCCGAATCACGGTCCTGATCGATGTCGTCGTCCAACATGTGTCCCTGGGGGAGATCTTCATCTGGTGGGGACACTGTTGGGTCCACCGAGGCGCGGATAGAGGGTGGGAGCGATGGAATGTCGGCTGCAGGGTCCATGGCGGAGGTAGAGGGAGGCGGGGTGGCCTTGAGGTTGGTGTTGAGGGATGGACGAGCGGGAGAGTGTCGAGCGGAGGCAATGGGGTCATCATCGACGAGCATTTCGTCCTCTTGGTCGGAATTAGAAGAACGGCTGCGGTCGTCGAGGCGGGTGTCACTGTGGACGCCCTCGTCGGAGGAGGGGGCATTTGGGTCATAAAGCTTGTAACCTTGTTCCCACAAGTGGTGGAGCATGCGGTCGTTCTGTGCTATGGTTATCCTTGGTGTGACGACGATACCGCGCTTTGATCGAGGAACTTTTGTACGATCAAAGGGGACGGGGACAACAACTTTTTTGCGGGAGGTACGGGAGCGAGGACGGGATTTACGCTGAGAGAGCTTGCGATCGAGGGCGTGATCCTTGCGTGGATCGGGGTCTTCGCCCTCTTCCTCCTCCATGGCGCGAGGGGGGGTAGGGAGCTCCTCCTCTTCTTCCTCCTCGGCATCGGGGGTAGCGGAGTGGGACTTTTGGATCGAGGGAGGTTCAGGGTCTGAGTCTGGGTGGGAGGGGCGGCTTGGACCGGGGAGGGGGGGAGGATGGGAGGGAGGGGAGAGACAGTGGGGGGTGGACGCGGGAGAGCCGGTGGCGCCGTTCTTGTATGCCCAACCCCACATGGGGGCGGGGACGAGGCCGCCGCGCTTCTTGCGCCTGCTGGAGGGTGCGGTGGTAGCGGAGGGGGGGGCGGTCTGGCGCTGCCTCTGGGAGGGGGGCGGGGGGTGACCGTCGTCGGAGAGGTCGTGGTCGTGGTCGTGGTCGTCGTCGGTGAGCTCTGAGAGCTCGGACTCGTCGATGGGGTTCGGCGGGGGGGAGGGGGAGGGGGAGGAGAGCGAGCCGAGGGGCGAGACGGAGTGTGACATGGCGGTGAGTGCGAGGACGCGCCAAAACGGGAGAAAAAGAGGGATGCGTGCACGTGACCCGATAAGCCGTGAGCATGAACCTCGACGTGCTCGAGCTCATCGTCGCCCTCCTCGACGGCCCCGATCTCGTCGCCGCCGCGCTCGTCTCCCGCCTCTTCCTCGCCGCCGCCCTCCCCGCCCTCTACGCCCGCATCGAGTACTCCCTCCGCCATGCAAAGCGCGCGCCCACCTCCATCTCCCCCTTCGCCACCCTCGCCGCCCACGCCCACCTCCTCGTCCACGTCAAGCGCATCGCCCTCCACGCCGCCCCCGTCCTCCACCAGCACGTCTGCCCCTCCTTCCTCGCCGATCTCGCCCGCGCCATCCGCACCGCCACAAACCTCCGCGCCTTTGTCTGCACCGTCAACATCCTCCCTCCCCTCCTCCCCCACCTCGTCCACAAGCACAGGCTCCACCACCTCAGGATCGTCGCCTCTCTTGGCTCCCGGCAGGTTGCCGTCCTCCACAACGTGTCCGGTCTCCACTCTCTCTCGCTCGACTTCCCCTCCTGGAACGTCGTCGATGACTTGCCAAGCTGGTCCGCTTCCATGCAGCGCACGCTCGCCCATCTCACCCTCTTCGTATGCCCCCCGCTCACTGCGCGTGCAATGCTCACCCCCACCAGATGTCCCAGGACGTGGATGCCACCGTGCTCAACGCCACCCTCGCCCAGCTCCCTCGTCTCCGTGGCCTGCACGTGATCGGGTGCCCGAGGATATCCCACACCACCGTCCTCAAGGCGCTCTCACATACCCCAGATCTTCTCGAGCTATCCCTTACCATATTCGTAAGCCCCTCCCGTCCTCTCCTTTCCCTTCCTTCACCCCCGAGCAGCCGTCCCAAGAGATCGTACTCCCTCTGCTCAACTTCTCCACCCCTCCTCTCACGCACCTCTCCGTCGACGTTCGCGCTTCTTATCCTGCCCTCAGCCCTCTCATTGCTCGTATCATATCGCGCCTCACTCCGAGAATCGCCCTTGCCGTATGCGGTGGTTGGATCGGCGAGATAAAAGGCTCTTCAGAGCGTACCGATGCACCCCTCGATCCTGGTGATGGCGGCGATGTTCACCACTGGCAATCTCATCCACATCTGAGCGGCCCTATACCACCACATGCCCATGATCAACCCGAGGATCCACCCCTCCTCACCCCACCCCACCTACATCACGCTCCAAACCACGTCCCTGGCCCACCAAACCAGAGCAACCATCCTCCCCCTCCCGACTTTGCCTTTCCGTTTGGCTTTCCCCTCGGTGGCCCTAATGGGAACAATAACAACGACTATCCCAACGCAGGCACCCCAAATCCCCCCGGCCCAACTCCTAGCCCCCCCTTGCTCGTCCCCTCCCTCCCTTCTACACTCTCCGTCCTCCATCTTCCCTTGATTTCCCCCGCTGCACTCAAAGAAGTCGTGGAGCGCTGCGAAGGTATCCAAACCTTGGGAATCGTCATTGGGACCTCCTTTGGGTCCGAAACCTCGGCCAAGTCGAGTAGATCACCTGGGCGCCCGGCCGCCCGCTCCGTGAGTCGACCCAGACAAGCGATAGTCCCAGGCGCAAGGCCCGAGGTAAGCGTGCTGGCGAGCATCCTCTCCCGTGCAAGGGCACTGCGAGAGTTGATCATCGACACGAGCAGCACGGACATCGGCGGGGCTAGTGCCACAGACTCCAGAGCGGACGGATCGCACGGGGCATTCAGGGGCGTCGCGTTGCTCACGCCCTCTACCGTCCGGATGCTTATGCGAGAGTCGCCACTGCTGAGGCGGATTGTCGGCGAGGGTCGGGTATGGGAGGTGCGTCTTTTACATGTCGCTGACGTGCCAACCGCGTATGCCTTTGTTTACCTCCAGTCTCCGACGCCTGTCTCGTCGTCGCCTGTCCCCTTCCCGCACTGTCTCCCTATCGACCTTACGCTGTCCAAGGCTCGTTACGGCCCTGGTGCAAACAACCACCATGCGTATGGCCCGCCCGGCTTTGGGACGCCTGGCGGCGGGTATAACCAGGTGGAAACGGAAAACGATCATTGGTTCTGGCTGACGGGAAGCGCAAGTGGCGGCAAGGCTTACAGCGGGTACTGACTCGGCGTATGCGCGGTAAGCAGACTATCATAAACGCGCTTTCTCGAACCCGATATGCAGTAAGTGCGATCAGTGTAGCTGCACATCAATCAAAGCGTGCCCGTCGAAGTCGTCGATGTGTCGTTATTAAGAGAATACGCAAGAAGCAAAGAGAATACACAAGTAGATGAAAGTACGCAGATCCTAGCATGTTATGAACGAGGATCAGATAGCCAAGTAAATGAAGCATAGCAAATGACAGTCTAACCGTCCATCTTGGATAGTCGTCTAGGCAACCTGTCCAGTTGCCCTGTCCCGTTTTGCGTCCCCTGCCCAGTCCGCTTCCCGAATCCCAAACTCGACCGGTAGGACAGTAAGCTGGAATGCGAGTATCGTTAACCCAAACGGCTTGCGCACGCGCGACTCCCATCCTTCTGGGATCCGTTCCTCCAAAAGTACTGTCCGGAGATCGTCTGCCTTCCCACCAAAGATGGTAAGCATTGTCGACGAGCTATCCCAAAATGAGAGACGGGAATCAAAGAACGTTAATCCTTGGAAGTCCAACAAGGGAAAAGACGTACTTGGAGCTCCCGAAAATCTTGTGAAAGAGGCTCAGGGAAAAGTCCCTGTTGGCTGCCCTGGCCTCTGCGCGACGTTTACCCGAAATGCGAGACATGTCCTTCTTGGTGAGAAGCGGTTTCCCGTCGGCATCTTTGCCGGTAGCAAAGGATAGAAGTTCCTCAATGATTACGACGTCCTTGACGGACTGGTTGGGCTGTGTGGCCGTATCCAAACCTAGACGGTCGTGTCAACAGATCGATGATCACAGCGCCTCCTTTGCTCTTCTACGCACGGGTAAGGGAAGCGTCATGCTCGATACCGTTGTGCAGATCGAGCTCATGCAGATCGAACGTATCTTCGCTATAGCTCCTGTTCAGCATCCGAGCGGCGTAGTGTGGCACGAAGGAACAGAACGCGGGGCCAAAGTTGTAGGTCGTACGAATCTGGCGGGTGAGTTCGGTGAATTTGATCCCCCGCCCACTGCGCGAAATGATGCCTGAAAAAGTGAGTGTTGGACGAGCCGGCTAAGCAAGCACGACGGCAAGGAATGGGCAGACGCACCGTGGTTGGCCATGGCGTTGAGTGCCGGGCAAGAACACCGACTATCGCCTTCCTGGGGTGGCCGGTGCTCGGGCCAGAACCCTCCATAGCCTGGGGAGCCTTCTGGAGTCACTTTCCCAATGGGGCGTTTGAACACCACAAGATTGCCCAGCGTCAGAAAGGCATCCCAGGTGAACACACCTGCGCTGTAGAAAGCAAAGGAAACACTGCCGAGCACACCCATCGTACGAAGTGGGGAAACGAGGCTCTGATGGGAATGCCTTGAGGCCTATATAGAAAGGCGGAAGCGAACAAGGGTTGCGCAACATCGTGTCTTTAATGGGATGCGATTAGAGATAAATCACGTAAGCAGAAGGTTTTGTAGACAAAGAACGCAGAGTTCTGCGGTTGCTTATCGTATCCGCATCGCACGTATCGTTCTCTCGTCCAGCTGGAACGAGGCGGTCGGGGCAGGGAAGTGGTCCTGGTAGCCCAACGTGTGTTTACCGTCCTCGGAGCGGGTCGGCTATGTCCACTTGCCGAGCGACTGTAGACGACCCGGAGCAGCCTGAGTGACTTCGCTCCCACGGAGCGCGCAGCACGAGGCGAAAGGCTACTCCTAGTACCCCACGCAGTCAACCTATAGGTTACGCTCCATTCAACTGGAGGGTACACTGTGGAAACTACGTGGTCGGACGGTCAGTAGGAAACTCGGAAACGACGCGGCTGTATGCATACCCCTGCGGGGGTGAGCTATCTGCCTCCCACCGACCAAGTCTGCAAATTCTCGAGTTGTCTTGAGTTTCCTTTAGACCATCGACAATGTCCCACCGAGGCCAGCATAGTGGGGCCCATCACCTCCTCGATTTCTGCAGAGTGACCCGAAACGATTGGATGCGGCGTAGAGTACGTACGGTTGGTCCGCTCCAAACAGGCATGTGACTAGTTCAAGCACTGCGCCTTGATCCAGTGACCCTGGTAGAGGTCCGTCCACCGTCTCAGCAGGTATTACCTGGTGACCAAATCCCAGGTTCATTCTTGGCCAACGACCTTGTACAAGACATAATAAATGCCCTGTTACTCAACCGTTGACAAGGAAGATAGAGTCATTGCTGCGGACCGGATGTATCAAACCTTCTCTCCCGTTCAGGTTCCAGTTGCGAGTATTTCGCATTCAAGCGGGCCACACTCAGGATCCGATATATACCTGGTTAGATGGATTCCCCTTATGCTTGTCAGGCACCCTGCGTCCAGCTCTACAAAAGCCCCACTGAAGTCATCTCCCCTCGCACTGCGACAATCCCCTCACTACTGCAGCATAACCCACCCACCCCCGGAACAGAATGTCTTCTGGTGCTGTACCGCATGTCTTGTTTCCTCCAACGTCATGCTTACGAGCCATGCAGGCGGCCCACCTGACCCATCCATGATCTGCTTGTACCTCGAGATGCTGTGGACCGCCGCTCAAGAAAAGGAAAGAGCTCAACAGCGGGCGGGCGCTGGGGCACAACATAGGAAAGATCTGGCTTTCGCAGTCCCTCGTTTCCCGGGCCGTCCCTGGCCACGCAAGAAGGGCGGATATAGGCGGATATCGGCGGATATCAGCGGCGTCCTCCGCCACTATGTTTTCTCGTGAACGTCAATATTGTATGTGGAACAGCCTCCTATGGACCCAATGCAAGGCAACTGGTCGTTTTTTTTATACAGAACTTGCAAGCACAGGTGTTGAGAATAAGCTAAGAGGCATGTAGTTCGAATCACGATTGTACAACGGCAATACCGTACTACGCGTTGTCCTCATCTACCGATAATGATACTTCAGATTCATCGTTCCCTCACACGCTGTCCCTCCAGCTATTCCGAGGTGTTGAGCGTGTGGCCTTGTCTTGCAGTGCCTGTCCAGTTGCGGCCTTTGGAAGTGATTAACCACCTGAATCAAGGGACTGCATAGCCTGTCTGGCGTGCCCAAGCTCAGGTCAAGTATACAGAACTGTACCTCGATGTCGTAAGGCTTGTGGGCCTTTGCTGGCAACGATCTTCCCCCGGTTATGGGAAGTTTGACTTGTCTACAACTTTGTTTGATGTCGGTGGTGCCACCCATCCATCCGCGGTGGAGGTATCCTGCTGACCGTTCCTGACTGCTGGGAATGCTATGCGTGCTTAGGTGGTTTTGGGACGGGGTGCGTTGGGTCCAGGAAACGTCAACCTCACTGTGCCGATCAGGCTCGCATTCGACTCCAAAGGCAGTGATTCAGGAGCTGGTCGTCACTAGCGTAAACTCTAGCGTCGTGCACCAAAGGATCGGGAACACACCGTGACACTAAGCTAACGGCGACGAAATGAAAGTCACGACAAGAAGCAACCATCTGAACCACTGCGGTCAGTAGGTCCTCCGAGTAAGTTCAACGTGACTCTATGTCTTGGGGCCGTTGACTGATACCATAAAGCTACGGGTAAAACAACTCCTGCAGTGCATTTAGGCGACAAAGTTCTTGCTAACAAAGCGGTGTTACCTTTTGTTGGCGTCACTGAAGACGGCGTGAGTCAAGATTTTACCCGAACAATCCCAGTAACCGCTGAAACGTTTTGGACACCTTTTCCCCCTCACTCGACGACAACCTGACTCTGCCGGCAAGGGTCACCTTACGATGTTGGAATGAATAACACCCCGACGGCGGTTGCCTTGTGGATCATCTGGTGCGTTTTTCTTCTGTAGATGGTCGCATCTCTTTTCAAGCTGGTCGCCATTTCAAACTTCGGGTTCCATGAATCCCGTCATTACGCTCAGAAATATCTATCTGCTGCGCAAAAGGTGTTTGGAGTTATTGTGGGTTCAATTTCGAGCGTATCGGGGTCAGGCCTTGGCACGCTCTCGAAGGAGGACATATTTGTGCAGGGCGTTGGTTCCTTTGTGTCCTCGTGGGACCTCCCGACTGGGCAGGCGCTGGTGCGTGACCTCTCTGATGAACACATATTGTTGGTCCGAGTAGCCACTCTACCGCCAGGGAACCCTGCGTGTCACCTGGCCAGGTGCTTCCCACGAGAGTCATCTCCGTGCGAAACATCGTCTAGCGGTTCCGGTCACAAACACTGGCACCCCTTATGTACCCAACTGGATTTGGAGGACCTAAACGTGTTCAGAATGACAAACAGACACGTGTAGAACTGAGACCATGGCACTTTTGGACAATGATTCAGGTTAGGCCCTTGATCCTCGAGATTGAGGCCCATGGGCGATCGGCAGCGCCTGCATTATCAACGTTTCGATCGGACGTCTGGAGCTACACAGAAGGGCGCAAGAGGTCAGATGCGTGTGGCAGAACTGAATGGGAGAGGCAAGGGGATGCGCGATGGATCATTCGGTACGAGGGAGGTCCCCGTTGAGTGGATTACCGGACCTGAGAAACTTTCGTGCGGTAATCCAACCAGCTCGCCAGTGGCGTCATCTATATAAGCGCTCGTGGAGCTGGTGAGCACGCTACTTCGGGCTAGCTCAGGCTGCGATACTGAATCAGGTTTGATTAATGATTGTAGCATCCCCAGACTCCCCCACAACAACACAAGTCCTTACACTCTTTCCTAGGGATGTAATAATACGTCTGCGCAAGCTAGAAAGTTTCAGCTGAACGTGTTTCGATCCAGTCGTTGTTTGGACGCGGTTCCTTCCAACGGCCGTTTCAAGGATAGGCG
>JBBPTA010000002.1:85131-100038 GCA_038093915.1 Boletellus aff. emodensis
CATCGAGGAGAGCACTAGAGGCTGGACGGAACAGTAGGGCCATTGCAGATGGTATCCTTTCGAACTTGGACCGAATAAAACCTATTGCATTTTATACAATCGGAATTGTATAACACGGCAGACGTGCGCCACGGGTGGCGAGATACTCTAGACGAAATAGATCGACGTGCCTATCGGCAATAGCACGGCCTTAGACTAACTGCGGATAGGTTCTGAACGAGGCATGCAACTAGTTTGGATTCGTCAACGTACTGAGTGACGCCCTTCTGTTGTCCGCCAAGCAAACCCAGATTAGATCAAGCGTTAGATCCCGGTAACTTTGTTCCATCAGAAATGGTGGGAACAAATCGCGCTGTGCTCACCCGTCACATGCTCGAACCGATTCTGTGCGGAATTTTGGTGCCCCTGGGCAGATGGGCCACCGAATGACTATGTGGCTTGTGTATGGTCGTGTTAAGGATAGGCCGCATAAACGCCGGTCGTCCAACGACCATGCTGTGTAAGGGGTAGAGAGGCTGGTCGGCGCCTCCAGGATGAGTTCCGCTTTCATGAAATTTAGTCGAGCACTCAAGTTGGGCTTGAGGAGTTGGCCGCCAAGACCCATAAGTGGAAGCGTGGCTACTCAGCTCGTGGCCTTCGTGGATTCTCGTTGCTCTGGTGTAATGAAGCTTCCAGTCTGCCAGTCTGAAACAGGGAAACCAAGATCAGATCACGAAAGACAATGCCCCGAAGAAGGTCAGAGGCTTTCCGAGCTGACAGCCATTGGGAAGACGAGAGCGCTCGCCGGGTAATACGGAAAGCGGATCATCATTGGGATTTTGTAGAGAATGCTGCTGCGCAGTCGAAAAGCTGGGGTGACCGATCCGGGGATATGGGGCTTCAGATGACTCAAAGCAGCGGCCAGTGACTTGCTACAGCGCGTGGATGCACCCAAGGGTTTTTGCGGTGACAGAGAGCCAGACGGCCTAAGAGACTAGCATGTTACCACCTGAGCTCTGTCAGCTCTACACATGGACATTACTTCGTACCCGAACGAATGACTGGAAGCAAAAATCGTTCGTCGTCCCGATATCAAACTCCGCACATTTCCACCAGTCAATTTTTGACTCCGCTCAAATATGCGTAGCCCCCGAATACGCCGAAGAGTGGCCTACTGCCATGATTATAGTAGTGGTCGTGAGTGTCCGGCGACGTGTGGTTGCCCGCTCGGACGGTGGTCATGATCCAGTGTAAGAAGAGATATTTCACGAATTGCGTCGGAGGCCAGCCGTTGCTTTGCGCGGTGGAGTCGGCTACCCCATATCATTGACACCCATGAAGGTGAGCCTTTGAGCCCTGTCTCTCGAGTCGTTCAGCGATCGAGACGGCACATTTGCAGCCCGGAGAAGACAGATGAAAATGGTCGATGGATGCATGGTGAGCTGCCGACTGACGATTGGGCGGGGTCCAGGTTCCCCTGCTACTTCTGGGCCCGTGGCGTCGTTGCGGTGCCAGGCTCCATTCCACCACCATGCTGCAGTCGCGAATTCCCCATGATTCTGCCTGTTCGCTTCGCTGCACGGAATGCACGTGTTGTGCACAGGCCGTGTTCACGTTCTCGGCCCATGCCTTGGATAGGCAGTGATAAACGCCCGCCGCCCAACATGAGGCCTGACTTTCCTGATGCATAGAAAACCCTTACGTCCGGCCGTCCTGACCCGACTTCTCCCCCTCAACGATGGCTGCCGCTACTCATGACTCCGAGCCTTTGGCTCTACAGAGCCCCATCTCTGGGAGTCCTCTTCCCCAGTATGGCTTCGGCTCTGAGTTCTCTTTCGATTCTCTCGTGCAAGACAATCCCTTCCTCTTCCGCGTCTATACTCCCAAGACCCATTCACAGATTTTTGACGGCGCGGCCGAGCCTTACTTTGTCGGCCAGAAGTTTAACGAGCACTTTACGCGGGCTGCCGAGCAGCTCAAGGACTCCCCCATTGCCCCTGGCGAGTCAGTCGCCTCCGTCTGCACCTACCATGACATCGCACAGCACATGGACTGGACCCAAAGACACATGTCCCCATTCATCTCGACCACTTTCAGCTTTGTCTGGGCAATCTGGGAGGCTACTCGCCGCTACAGGGTTGGTCTCAAACATGATGTTGAGATCGCTGTCATCGATGCGAGGATGCTCGCTGGCCGGGCGGCAACCGCATTGGAGTTGCTGCGGAAAGGCACACCCACAGAGTAGGCCCACCTACCGTTCCGAGCCTATTTGAATTTACCAATTCGACTACTTAGGAGACATCTTGATTACTGGAAGTGGTATAGATATGCACTGGAGTCGCAAGACGTTCTCGTGCACGGCGCCATTCCCGCTCCAGCCGTTCTAGCCTCTGTCCCTCTTCTCTCTTTGATCGATAAGCTTCCGTCCTACTTCCTGCGCCAAGACCGCGACCCCAAATCATTGCCATCCCCACTGGATGCGTTATCCTGGGATACCATGGCGCGGAAACCAAGTTTCCGGCAATTTTGCCAAGATATGTCTGACCAATTTTTGCGACTCTCCGCTGAGCATCGCCTGCGCGATGCGACCGGAGGTTCCGTGCGCTTGGCGATGGCCTTTCTCAGACCATGGTTCCACAAAGTTGTTGTCAAGGACTTTTCAGGAGCGACCGACAAGGCCTGCACCCTTGCTTTCATGATCGCGCAATGGCCCGCGCAATGGTGGTCCCGGGACCATCTAGAATTGTGGTCTGTCATTCGGTCGCTTGTTCAAGCAGTCGCCGAGGAGATTCGGGAGAAGCAGAAAGGGGAAGTGGACGAAGAAGTTCGCAGGTTGCAGGGGGTTGTATCAAACCTGGAACGCGCCGTGGAAGATTACGAGGTGATATCCAATGTTGACCCTGCAAACGAGAATGATGACCTCGAAGAGGAAACCGTCGTATTACTACCCACACCTCCCCTCTCCCCTCCTCTCTCCCCTCCTCCGTCTATTCCACCTTCTATCATTGAGTGCTCCTATCCTGTGCCCATCGATTCAATCCCTACAGCCTCTACTCCAACGCCTGCGACGCAGGAAGTCGTCTCGGTTGTCCGACCTGTTGAGGATTCCCGACCGGCAACGGTTATCCTTTCTCCCACCATCATCATACATCAACAACAGCAACCCCAAGAACAGTGTTCTCCTGCGGAGACACACTCTGATTCACCATCCCCGGAGCACGTCGTCGCAAAGCCTCGAAAAGCCCGATCGCATTCATATGTTGAGACGGCTTCGTGTATTATCACTGGCGTTCTTGTTGGCGCCTTCATCACTCTCTGTATCATCAACTCTCAACGGCGTACCCTCGTTTACGTCACTTAAGTAGCGACTTGGACCCCCACACCGCTGCAATGGAAGACGGAAAGAAGAATGTGGTATACGATGTATCGGTACGACTTGGCGTCGGACATTCCTTACGTTATGCCGGTATTTATTATCGCGAGCTGGGCTCAGGCTAGTATTACTTACCTTACGACTTCTGTACTGTATGCTTTGACACGAGTGGAAATGACAATGACGCCGAGCGCTGACAGTGTGTCGCGACCGCCAAGTCAAGTTCAACCTGCGTTTTTACTCACTGCAATGACGTTCAAAATTAATGCGTTGATTGCTGCTGTCACGCGCCCCTGCAACGCTTCGACAAGTCGACCATGAACGTGTTTTCTCACCGAACTCAGCTCGTCCTCACCGCGGTGTCGGCCTGCGTAATTACTTCTACATTATTTGCTGCTTACAACGCATACAGCCGAAGAGAACGGCGAAGAGACCTCGACGAAGATGCTCTCCGGTCGATAACCACCCATGAAGAACCTTCAGCTCTGAATCGTCGGCATTCGGTAATGACTGAAGAGGGACCAACTGAGGAATTGTACATTCATTCCGATCACATCGGGGGATACGACGAAGGCCTCATCAAAGAACAGCTCGCACGAAATTACGCATTCTTTGGTGACGAGGGGATGGCCCATATCCGCGCTGGTTCCGTCGTCATCGTCGGTTGCGGGGGCGTCGGCAGCTGGGCTGCGGTCATGCTGGTTCGGTCGTGCGTACCTGTTTCTCCTTGTCTTGGGACCGACTTCAGTTTTCAATTCTGCAGCGGAGTCTCGAGAATACGACTTGTCGATTTTGACTATGTGACGCTATCATCTCTTAACCGACATGCGACAGCCACGCTCTCCGACGTCGGAACTCCCAAGGTGGGGTGCGTCGAACGGACATTAAAACAGATTTCGCGTTGGGTGGAAGTAGATAGTCGGGTGGACATCTGGAAGAAGGAAGACGGCGGGAAACTGTTGGAGGGCGCCGATTGGGTTATAGGTAAGCCGAGGTTCCTCAAAATTGAAGCAGTCTCACCTTCTGTCTTTCAAAGACGCTATTGATAATATAACAACAAAGGTGGACCTTCTTAAATATTGCCATGACCACCATATCAAGGTATATTTCGATTGCCAGGCGGACGACGGAGACGGATCTGATTGCTGGCTTCCAGGTGTTTTCATCGATGGGCGCTGGCGCCAAGTGCGACCCCACTCGGGTACAAATTAGCGATATATCTTACACAATATACGATCCTCTTGCGCGTTCTGTAAGGCGGAGACTGCGCCTCCTGGGTGTCTCGTCGGGTATACCTGTGGTCTATTCCACCGAGGTTCCCGGAGACGTTAAGTTGTTGCCATTGCCCGAGGAAGAGTTCCAGAAGGGTGATGTCAAGGAATTGGGCGTATTCGACGATTTCAGAGTTCGAATATTGCCTGTACTTGGTGCGAGCTTGTTTTATGCACTGACCTGCTGTGTTGCTCTTGCTCACTCACGCCCACAGGCCCCCTGCCGTCATTGTTTGGCTTGTATATAGCCACCTATGTGATTTGCGAGATGGCAAAAAAGCCGATTTTAAACCCCTTACCCATCAAAAATCGTAGAAAACTCTACGAGCGTCTCCTCAGAGACCTGCTTCACCGCGAATCCAAGTTGGTCGGCGAGCAGATCAAGTACGTGGAATCATAAGTTACTTTTATCTATTCATCTAGAATTCATCGCACTCTCCATCTAGTAAACTGCCGATTGACGAGGACGACGTTGCACTGATATTCGAGGATCTGTATCTTGGACGGTCAGTCGTACCGCCGCACAATGTTCCTTCTCGACCACAGCTGCTCCGCTGGGACCCCTTGAAGCCATTGGTTGCAGAGAACTGTGTCGTCTTTGAGTTTGCGGAAGCGGAGAGACACTCGAGGGAATGTCTTGGTGTTGGCAGTGCTGAAGAGCGTCGACCCCCGGTTGAGGTGTGGGGTGATGAAGTCCAGTGTCTTGTTGACAAGAACGCAGCTGAGGTGGAGAAGTATCGGTCCTGGGTGGGGCTTTAGATTGCCTACGTAGTGTTGGGTGTGTCACGTGGCCATCGCCACCAATGTACGCTCGGCCCTTTCACCACTCCAGTTGCGCAACTTTGAGGCTTTTGCGTTTTTGGCGCTTTGGACAATGGCGTACGTCGCCGTGGACGCAGATGAAGTAAGTACAGCATGTCTTGGGTCCTGACCACGCGGGTTACCTTTCCTGCAGCGTCTAGAGGATGGCCCAGACGGCCTTGAGTTCAAATGTGGGTGGTAGCATCCAGCGGGCGAGATCCCTTCTCCACGATCCATTTTATAGCATTTCTTGGTGAAACTAATGGTAGAGTACAGTCGACGACGCCCAACAATGAGCGCGGTGCGTTCACTCTTTGGGTTCTGTTCGGAGTATGCGTGATTCATATTGGATGCCGCAGGTTATCTTGCCGACCACGGGGGACCAGCGAAAGGCTCTTCCGGCTTTTGGACAGTCGAATACTACCAACCCTATTTCGACGTCGACACCTCGACAGTTTTGAAGCGCTGTTACACAACGTTGCTTCCGTTCTCCCCGTCTTACCTCACCACCCTCTCTTCTGGATCAGACCTGTACGGTCCTTTCTGGGTCTCGACAACCCTCATTCTCGCACTTTTTCTCTCCTCATCACTCGCAGCCAGCATCTCCAAGTACCTTTCTGCACCCAGTACTCAATATGACTACAACTTCGGGCTGTTGGGCCTTGCTGCAACGATTGTCTATATATACAGTTTTGGTGCGCCGGTAGCTTTCTGGCTGATCTTGCGATATATGGGTGTCGGCGAGTGGGGTATCGTGGATGCCCTCGGTGTGTGGGGCTACGCGTTATTTGTATGGATCCCAGTCTCGGTAGGTTGAATTGATTGCATGAATTGTCGGGGGCACTGACAAGCAATGTTCAAAAGATGTTATGCGTAATACCCGAGTCGATTACACGTTGGGTTCTTGTCGGCGTGGCCTTTGGTCTTTCGGGTTACTACCTCGGGGCGAATGTGTACCCTATTCTCTCGAGCGTAAGTTGTCTCATGGCCTGCTCGGGTTTGGCCTGACTTAGCTGGGTTGCAGGCAGATGCAAAGGCAACGCGACTTCTTATAGTCGTGGTCGCTGTGTTGCATGGCGGCCTTGCGCTCACGTTCAAAGTGTTGTTTTTTAGCTATTACGTCGTCCGGGATCTGAGTGCAGGCAATGATCCGCTGCGGTAGAAGGTGGTTGTATCACAAGGGACATGCATGTACGAATCAACAAGCACGAAAATGTCCATTCCGGTGAACAATACAGGGACTAGCTGTGCAGGTACATGTCATTCTACCCCAGCGCCTCTGCTCCTTGCGTGATTTGGGTTCCAGGGACATTCCCCGCCGTTTGTTCTTCTATTGCGCGCACCCAACGTAACAGTACAGGACAGTTACAGTACTTGACTCTTCTGCTGTAGTTGTGACCAGTCAACCGGGAATGTAATTGTTTCTGGTGCTATATGAAGAGACTGAATTCCATGATCGTCGTCTTGGCTTGCTTCCATGTATTAGCCATGCGGAGAAGTCGTGCGGCAAGGTTGTAATGCCCATCATTTTCATCTCGGGGAATAGTGTTTGAAAGAACACGGTAAATGTATGCATTTTGAGATGTTGGAGTGCCCTGCCCCTTTCCAAGCTGAGATCGAATGTTGCGCCTTCTTCACAAAGAAACACGAAGACATTTACGGATCTGATGTTTACCCAAGCTATGTTCTCGATGACGACGAATGGCAAGGTGTTGGTGTCAGGCAGGGTAGCCGGTATAACCGCAGCGGGTTGGAGTTCGGGACGACAAAATGGTAGATGACTCGATTCAGGAGGTCGAAGCTTTGACTCTTGAATAGAAATCATTGTCACGGCGTCGACTTCGGGGAAACGTTGTTACTGCCTTTTCCGACTGACATTTCATTCCAGTCCGAGCCTCATATTCTGCGATCCAGGGAACTCAACAGGACGATGGTCCGGCTGAAGGTCAAGACAAAATGCGGAGTGACAGCACCGTTTAGACTCTCGATGGGAGAGTTGGAGCGGAATTGTGGCGTGATACGCAGGTAGGAGTGAAGTACTGACAGCTGCGCGCCGAGGGCTCTAAGAAAAAATTCGATTTAAAAAAAAAGAACTGGGCGCGATGTCAGTGCGAAGACCTGAAATAACAGAAGAATCAGCGAGAACCACGCTCGATTAGGATTGTCACCGGGGAATACTATGATAAATACTCGCTTGACACGATATTGATGTTCTTTACGCTCAGAGAATTATAGCTCCATGATATCGAACTCTGCGGGTGTGGTGTCATCGAAACTCTGAAGCTGATCAAATATGCCTCAATGCACTCACAGTAGTTTCAAAGAATGAGATTCGAAGCGTCCGAATGAATGCACCGCAATGGTCTAAATCGATAATGGTCCATTGGAGGCCTGTTTGGTGGGTGGAAAAGTGCCGAGGGTCGTGTCAGTGTTACACTGTCCCCGCAACTTCACTGGATGGCCTGCGATTGATTCGCAGCTGGACTACAAGTCATTTGTAGACGCGCTTGTCTCCTTGAATAGGAGTACCTTGGGTGGCTCACCTTGGAATTCGGCCCTCGACAGGGTGTTGTCGCAGTCACTCGGCGGTCAGTGATAATGACGATCGGACTCGCAGTAGGTTCGACTAGCCAGTCCGCGCTTCCCACGCATCATATACTGCGACAGCTGTGTTCATGGCTCAAAAGTTGCACCCCCAAGCTCAAAGACTACGCACAATCATCGTCACAGTACCTATCGTCGGGGCGACCGCATGTACGTTGGTGACACGTTTATTCACAATAGTAAATTCGACGTCTAACGGCCATGTCAATGACGATCTTGTGACAGATGTCTTGTACGAGCGACTTGTGCATGGGAAGCCGCAGAGAACTCTATCTCCGCGCCACGATGCTGGGCCTCCGGGACAGCATGAGAATGCGCCAGTAAAAGAAACGGAGAAAATCGGGACACAAAACGACTCATGAATCCTGGATCACACCACGGTGGACGTTCTATAATTTGTGAAAAAGGACGCGAGAGCGACATCTCTAAATAGCGTGTACTCGCACGAATGACGAACGACCCTCTCCAGGAGGACTACTTGGTCTCCTGTGGTTGTGTCATGATGCGGGTGCCAGGCACACGTGCGGGATTGAACGAGCGGTCGCAGTCAGCATAGGCAGCGCCCATTCCGAAACCAGAGGAGAGTGCTATAGGCCAAGTGCGTCCTGGGGGATACCTGTAAGCTGGGCATTTTCCAAGGGAACAGAGGAACGCACTTCGGAAGAGAATGACGGAGGCGACCACCCCCACGCCAAATCCTACACCACTGAGAGCAAGTGAGCGGGCGGGCAAAGAAGGGGACAGGACCGGGCATACGTTTTGACGAGCAAATCGGCCACTGTGAGATGATGATTAGTGTTCCGACGGGAAACGAGACTACGGGAGACATACAACACCGGTCGTACTGCCGCGAAGGAGGGTCAACAAGGGCGACGGGCTGGGGGGAAACTGGGCTTGCCTTTTGACTGACGATATTCTCGCTCGACGCTGGTTGGGACATTGGACTAGGATTGAGAGACAAATACGAATCAACAACCAAGTGCCGGATTACCACCAACCGGTACTCGCTCAGTTGGCATGCGCAGTCTTGTCCTGCACTGTCATCATGTCCTCCCACCAGTCCCCGATGGTCGCCATCCCCAAAAAGACCACTGACGAAGTCGACTGGACGACGCCAATCCGTAATCTAATCGCAAAGTCCTACGGTGAGAACCCTGACACATATGCCCAGGAGTGTCAGACACTCCAACGGTGCAGACAGGATGCAGTCAAGGGGGCAGGAAGCGACTTGACCGGTACGTTCACTATGCCTGCTTCCCTCCTCGCCATTCATCCTAATCACAGCCCGCGATCTCCTCTACAAATACTTTGGCCAGCTCGAGCTCCTCGAGCTCCGCTTCTCCGAGATCCGTGTCAATTTCTCCTGGAACGATGCATTCACCAACAAAGTCACCACGCAAACTTCCATTGCTTATGAGAAGGCCTCCATCCTCTTCCAGATCGCTGCCACCCACTCCGCTATCGCTGCGTCTCAGATTAGGTCGGAGCCAGAAGGCTTGAAGCTCGCGTTCCATTACTTCCGCACCTGTGCTGGCATGCTCACGTATATAAACGAGAACTTTTTACACGCGCCGTCGACGGATCTCAGTCGCGAGGTGATCAAGTTCCTGGTCGGACTCATCCTCGCCCAAGCCACCGAGGTCTTTCTCGAGAAGTGCATCGAAGAGAAGAAGGCAAACGCACTTGTGGCCAAGATCGCCTCTCAGGCCGCGTCCATGTATGGATCCCTCTCCGAGGAAGTAAAGGACTTCGTGGGGAAGGGAATCTTTGATCGCACTTGGGTGACACTCGTACAGGTATGTGCTCGATCCGACTTGCGGGACCATCGACCTTGACCCTATTTCAGATCAAGTCCAAGTTGTTCGGTTCGCTCGCCCAATTCTACCGTGCCCAAGTCGACAACAAAGCGGGCAACCATGGTGATGCCCTCGTACGGTTTACTCTTGCAGAGACCCTCGCCAAGGAGAGCCATCGCTCTGCCCAGTCTTTCTCTGCCCTCTGGTCGCATGTCTCACCCACGCTGCCAGCAGACGCTGGAACGTCCATCCTCGAGCGTACGAAATCACATCTTCAAGTCTGCACTGATCGCAAGAACGAAGCTCAGCGCGACAACGACCTCATCTACAATGCGGTCCTCTCTTCTCCAGATTCCCTACCCAACATTGACAAGGCTTCTGTGGCCACCCCTATCACGATCCAAGAGATCTACAGTGCACCCGAAGTGCAAAGAATCATCGGACAGGACATCTTCATCAAGCTTATCCCTCTGAGCGTGCACGAGAGCGCGAGTGTGTACTCTGAGGAGAAAGCAAAGTTGGTCCGAAAGGAGGTGGAGAATGTAGAGAGCACAGAGGCTGAGTTGCGCAGTGCACTGGAAGCTATGGGTGTACAGGAAGGTCTTGGGCGGTTCAAGGCCATGGCAGAGGGAGGAGTCGGCGCTGCAGACGAGATCCCACTTGAGGTGCGACGTTGGAAGGAAGATATTGGGGTCATGGAAGATCGAGAAAGTGTCGACGCACTCGTCCGCGAGTTGTCCCGCCTTAGGGAGGCTGTGAAATTCGAGTTCGAGTCCACCTCACGCGATTTGGACGCCGAATCCCGCGAGTGCGAGACGATGAGGGTCAAGTACGATCATTTGTGGACGCAAGAACCTTCTGCGTCGCTAAACAAGTCTTTGAGGCAAGATCTCAAGTCTCATCTGAATGCCCTTGAGGCAGCTGCGACCTCTGACCAACAGGTTTTTGCGATTTGGGACACGGTCAGAGGAGACGTATCGCTGATGCTGTCACCTGGTTTAGAGGATCTCTTCCGTGCGAGCGTACAGCACGGTAGTGGCGGAGAGAGCCTGCTAGACTTGGATGTTGGCTCGGAAACTCGCGACGAGCAAGAACGCGCGCGGATTGGACAATATACAGCCGAGATAGAAGAACGTCTGGGGAGGATAAAGAAGATCGCTTATGAACGGAACGAAGTCCTCAGGGACCTCAAGGACAAGGTAATATTTGTCTTTGACGCGCCTCACTTGCTACTCACGATGTCCAGGTTCAAGCAGACGACGTCTCACACATTCTTCTTCTCAACCGTCGCAATACCGGTGCTGAGCCCACACTATTCGCTGCTGAACTCGAAAAGTTTAGACCATATCAGCAGAGACTAGCTGCAACCGTACACCACCAGCAGATCGCTCTGGAAGAAATTCAGAGCTTGTGGAAGGGCCTCCGAGACATCGCAGGACGTGGTCCTGGCGCAAAGAAGTGGGAAGAGCGAGAGAAACGGAAGAAGGATGCCATCCGACGAATCTCGCGCGCACGCGATGGATACATGGAAGTCCGGGATGGATTGACGTACGTTTATCTCTACACTTGTATTTACTCGCCCACTCACAGGTACTCTCCCCCCGTAGCAAAGGACTGCAGTTCTACAGCCAACTCACAGAATTAAGCGCAGCACTGTCACGCAATGTGAAGTCTTTCGTTTCTGAGAGACGTTCTGAACGCGAGAAGCTATCGGGGCAGGCCAATGTGCAGCAGCGGTTGTCCACCGCGAAGCCACCTGCTCCCCCAGTCGACACCAAGCCTCCCGTTCCGCCACCACCGCGTTCAACGCCTTCCGTCGAGGCGTCATTTGCGTCGATGAATCTGCAGAGGGGGGCGAGCCCATCAGCGAAGCCTCCCCAACGGCCATCGTACACGGGCCCCGTTAACCCAACTCAACTGCAACGTCCTATATCCTATGTCCCCCCACCTCCACCGCAACCACCGCGGAGCTCGTATCCAACTCCGAGTGCACCTTCTGATCCATATGGGAGCCTCGGGTTGTTCGGTTCGTCACAATTCGCTGCTTCGTCATTACCGTCTCCACCTGGCCCGCCTCCACTACCATCGGTACCTTCAAGGCGACCGTCGTTCCCGCCTCCGCCGCCTCTGGTATCGCAACCTGCTCGTCAATATACGGTACCGGGGTATGCGCCCAACACGGGACTCCCTGCGCTGGCTCGTCCCACGCAATACTCATCTTCTCCCGCTCCCCCGGGTACCGCTCCCCAACCACCGACGCAGTACCAGACAGTACCACCACTTCCACAAGGTTATAATCCTCAGTATTATCAAGGCTATGGACGTTGAGCTGTTGCCATTTGTAATTCTTACCGGGGAATAGACGTCTATTTATAAGTCGCGTTTGCCCACCCTACCCGAAAGTAACTACTTCCCGTCCGTGTTGTTTGGAATTAAAGATTATTCCGACTAGGACGTCTCTCTGTACAAGATTTTTCTCGCCCAGTCTGACGCACGGCGCTCCCACCCGCCGACGGTCGAGAAGACATTTGCGACATGGTCGTTCCATTTGGATTGGAGCATCGTCGTAAACGGGCGCTGGACGATCCTCGTGGATGCTGTGGGTGGACCTCGGAGCGTCGAGGACGCGTCCCCGAGCCGTTCCGAAAGTGCGTGTAGACTGCCCGGCAATGATGCAGGGAATCAGTGAGCTACGACGAACAAGAGCGTGTTGTGACGACGCACTCGCTACGATGTTGAGCAGTTCTTGATCATCAACAAGAGAGCAAGTGAGCGGACGTGAATTACGAGTTCCGAGAGAGTGTGGATACCTCGTTTGTATCAGGGTTGAGAACCCATAGTATGCCTGGGTAGCGGGGATGTGGGTTAGGAATGCCATACGCTCGAGTGGACGTGGACGACTTGCCCCTCCTGTTGCGACTGCGCCTGCGAGGGAACCGACGAGAAACGACATGGGCAGCAAAGAAGCCGTGGAAAGAATGAATTGGCAAGTTGTGCAGGAGGTCAAGCCTCACTCTGTGGCTAAGGCGGTATGGCGCAAGGACGTGGACGGCTGTTTCCTCGACAACTTTGAATACGACGACATCCCAGATTAGGCCAACACTCGACCGTCAGTTCAGGTCCAACAAGAGACATGACGAAGCATAGCAAAAACAACACGGCCTCGTCCGTCTTCTCGTACGCGGAAAAGCAAAAGACAGAATATGGAACGAAGCGCGTACGTCCCTGTACTCTACGAAAGTCTAGTGGACTGAGCCGTGCCAGCAACGCTTAGGGAACGAATCCATGCGCAACTTTGATGCCTGTGCTCTCTGCCTACAGCGGGCTCGAGATCCAATCGCTTGTGATCACGGTCACTTGTTCTGCAAAGAGTGCGCATACGCCGATCTCCGTATGCCATCCCGTATTCTGTCAGCGAGACTTGGCTGAGACATTCACACAGTGAACCAGAAGAAGGACATCAAGAGACAGAAGGTGCGCCTAGAACAGCTCAAGAGAGAGGCAGAACAAGAAAAGCAGCGCGCGTTGGAAGCCGCGAGGGAACGCGTTCTGCGAGACTTTGAAAAGGGTCAACTTGGCTTGTCTGCGAACTTGCCTGCCATTCCCTCGACGTCCGGTATCGAACACACAAAAGAAAGTGCGTTGTTTGGTGGCAGTCACATCATATTCTTACAAAGAGTGCTCTTCAGGTCATCCCGGCAAACGGAAACTCGATTTTGACAGTTCGACTGTTGAGATGCTTGCAAGGGAGGCTGAAGAAGCTGCACTCAGAATGATAGAGCGTGAACAGGCAGAAGCGCTGCGCCACAAATTGCCCGACTTTTGGCTACCATCACTGACACCGACGTATACGTCGAATGGTCCGCCTTCGTCGCTGAAAGATGTCAAAGTCCAGACAATGTGTCGAGGGGGGGATCCACCTCATGCGATCAGGTGCGCTTCACTGCACAGAATTTAGAGCTCTTTCTCTCATCCCATCTCGTATTTGAAGCCTGAAGTTATTTATTCCCGTGCAATTTTCTTTCCTGGCCTCTTCAAGCGCACGTTCAACAGATTGGACTCCCACAACCGACGAGGTCAAAAAGCTTGAGGAACCAAAGAATCCAATATGTCCTTCTTGCAAAACCGATCTCTCTAATAACAAGATAATGTTCGGTACGTACACCCTGTTGGCCCCGAGACATGGTAGCTCATATATATATTCTAGCAATGCGATCCTGTTCCCACGTCGTGTGTAAAGGTTGTACGGATTCTCTTGTGCGCCCTGCTAGCCAGTGCATTGTTTGCGATCAGAAGTCGATGGACGCTGATATTGTGGAGCTGAAAAGGGAAGGTATGTTCTTGTCTAACCACGAACCATGCTATTCCTTTGCCTTGATGCTGGCTCCTCTTTCAGGCACGGGGTTTGCAGGAGGAGGACTTGCAGAGACTTCAAAGAGAGGGGTTGCTTTTCAAGGATAGGTATCTCACGTCCGGTCCGGCGTTGCGCGTATTCAGTTGCAAAAATCCTTGCTTGGAATTCGGGTTCGGTTGAGCTGGTCCCCGTGTTCTTGTTCCTGGAAGTCTTTGCTTCGAGTGGTGTACCCTGGTGACGTGCCCGCAGCCAGCTCGTCGGAATAACGTTGGTTTTTGGGAATTAGTCCTTTTCTCGCTTCCACTTTCAGTGACAGACATTGTCCAGCAGAGTTCGGCCCCTTGAACGGGTTTGAATGTGTTTTCACTCAAGTATGTGCCCGTTCTAAGCTTCGTTATGCTTGTCTCCCGGATGAAGACAACGTTCGGATTATTCCAGCCTTTGGGTGTCCGGAAGGCTTTCCGTACGGCTAGACCTACCCGACAGGTTGCGTCTTGTTCAGGTTCCAATCCGTCGGCGTGCAACATTCCACTTCAAAAAAGGAAGTCTACCTGGACTCCCCGTGTCCAAAATGATGTGGACGCGCCGGTAAAACGTCCCCTCGCACCGTGCCCGTTTAGGTAACCCCGCGCGCTGATGGCTGATTTCTGGAACGTGCCAGGTGTGGACCGATACGAGTCACGGCCAGGTAACTAACGATGGCCAGCGGGTGCTCACCCCCCTTCGGCC
>JBBPTA010000002.1:125119-152868 GCA_038093915.1 Boletellus aff. emodensis
CTCCCGGCAAACCCCCGGGCAAGCCTCCTGGCAAGCCCTCGGGTGGAGAATGTAACACTGGATCGATTCAATGCTGCCAATCCACTGGCTACTGCGGTGATGGGGGTCAAATTGATAACCTCCTTGGCCTCCTGGGTGCCGTTGCCGAGATTGGTGAGCTCATTGGTATAGGCTGCTCCGGCGTCGTTGGCTCTTCGAGTTGGTGAGTCGTTCCCGTTGCCGGTCGACATTTGGTTGACACGGAACATCTCAGCACACAAGAGCCCGTGTGCTGCGACAAGAACGATTTCAATGGTGTCATCGCTGCCGGCTGCAGTCCCAGTGAGTAGCTTTCTGCTGTAGCACGCCGCGTTGCTTATCCAATTTTCTAGTCAGCGCCATCTAGAATATTGACCGCTACGTTTGCTCGTGCTGTCCATTCCTTTTCTTCTCGATCGTGCGGCTTATCATCAAAGTTCATTAACCATACCCTCTTCACTTTTATTACGGTTTGTCGCATTGTTCTGGACGATGTTCGCCAAAATTCTGGGATTTGCTTGATGCTGTGGGGCCTGCAGTATAGTAATGACTGTAAATCTCCGCGAACACTATTGTTTGATTTTAGACAAATTTCAGTTGCGGTGCTTGGTGACTTTTTGGGATGACGAGTGTTGCAAACTGCGGTTGGAAATGGCGTTATGTGAGTGACGTGAGTAAGTTGGTGTGACTGAACAATTGCGATTGCGTTGTCGGTAACCACGAACTGTGTACGTACGTGCAAATTGGTCATTTTTCGGTTACATTCTTGTCGGCGCATGGTTGGCACAATCGTACCCTCGAAGCCTCTGGTCCAGTGAAGGCTTCGGGAATGCTGAGCACATTCACTCGCATGGTCGAACACAGCCATGAGGAAGATCCCGTCGACGCTTGATCTGAACATGATGTCCTTGTTTGGGCGACGCGCATCATTCGGACTGTTTTATCCAAATTGCTCGGCGCTTTGTTTACAGATCTGAAAAGGTACGGCGCACATCTAAGCAGGATTCTCCGGACCGACCTCAGCGCACCCACTCCGTCCCGTGCTCCCCAATAAAACAAGGGGCAGTCCGATATCTGAATATGCTGTCGAATCTCTGGTATGGACCTGGGTCCTGTGTTGAATTCGCCAGTGGCGCTTACGACGTGGTCCATTTCCTGCAGACTCCCGCGCCGAACCGGCCAGACGCTGCGGTAAGACGGTTTTCAAACTCTTCTAGAAGTCGGCTACCGTTAACCGATGCCGCGACGGTCCTGGGCCACCGAGCTCTGGTAGCCTGGCCAGACCGTCCCGCTACCCGATTCCCTGAGCTATCAAATGGCCCGTGGAAATACAACGGATCAAGGACCAAGTCGCACAGCAGCACTTGAAACCACATCATCCGGGATTCCAGCGCCGAGGAGGTCTACCAGACGCGCAGATAAAGCGGACACGCCGGGTCGCCAGATCCCAGTTCCTGGAAGCCTTCGACGACTGTTCCTTTGGCCGAATGCTGTGGTAATAATAATAGTCAGGCCACCAGAAGTCCGCTAGGTACGTACAAGTCGCCCAGGCGTTTTGATCTGAAACATCCACAGAATTGACTAACGTGTGCTTTCCGAGCGCTCTCCCAATTTTCTTACCCGGACTGCCAGTGAGAATCAAATTGGCGGGTTTCGGCCAGGAATCACGTTCATTTGTTGGTTATTTCCGGGTCGATGCAGGCACGCCGCTTTTTTCCACGCTGGTTAGATGCATGTCGTATTGTGTTTTTGCGCGCGGCCGACGCGTGCAGCCGGTGGAACAAACGTGTCGTCAAGCGGGCATGAGAGACCGCAGGCCGTCGAAAGTCGGCGTGGGACACAACTTGAACTTTATTTTGCGCTACTGCACAGTACACACGGAGATTGCCGAGTGGCTTGGAGGGGAGAATCCCACTCGACAAGCCCGTCCAAGTACACCCGCGCCTGACGTCAAGATGCCCAAAAGTACGCCCTCGCTTCCCTTGTATCGTCGCACGGGGTTGACCAGCGTTTTCCAGTCTACAAGCCAGGAAAGGTAACGTTCTTTTCTCGTCACGCATCGGAAGCCATCACTGACGGGTGTGGGCTGTTGTGCCCAGGTTGCTATCGTCTTGCAGGGCCGTCAGGCAGGCAAAAAGGTCGTCGTCATCAAGCAGCTCGACGAGGGAACAAAGGAACGTCCTTACCCCCACGCGATCGTCGCTGGCATCGAACGTTACCCGCGAAAAGTCACCCGCCGTATGGGCGCGAAAAAGGTGCAGCGGAGAAGCAGAGTAAAGCCTTTCATCAAGGTCAGTTTTGCCTTCTTTGTCGTCTCATCGTGTCGCGACCGACCGTTTGCCACCAAGACCGTCAACTACTCACATCTCTTCCCTACTCGTTATGCCTTGGAATTGGAGAATCTCAAGGGTGTGGTCGCTGCCGAGACATTCAAGGAACCTACGCAACGAGAGAACGCACGTAAGAATATCAAGAAGCTTTTCGAGGAGCGCTACCAGAGCGGCAAGAACAAGTGGTTCTTCCAGGCTCTCCGTGTAAGCGATCCTCCCACAACCGTCGTCTTCCGTCTCAAGCTCTTTCCTCAGTTCTAACCACATACTTGTTTCCACGGTGTTTGGAGATGACACAAGTCCACATGTACCTTCCATGTCCTTAACAGACGCATGACCTTCGTATGCATCTTTATGCATAACCGTAGCCTTCATGGGAGGAGCTACTCAAATCTTTGTACGGACCAGTGTAGGAAAGCGTTGCATCATCCAGTCAAGCAGATTCTGAACATAACCGTGCTTACATGCATCCCTCGAAACGTTACCTCCCGCAGGGACAGAGTGCAAAGGAATGGTATATTGTCTACTATGAAGCCCGACAGCGGACGGTACCAAGTGTATGGGTGCCGAGCAAGACAGTAATCTCACAGAGCACTTGCACCTGTTGAGAGTCAATTCATGTTCGTCCGAGGGGGTCGAGGCACAAAAGAGATTTGTCGGCAACGTACCAGTGATGATGTCAACCAGCTCGTTTGTAATGGCAGCTTGGCGACCACGGTTATACTGCATCGTGAGAGTACTAATCATGTCCTTTGCGTTCTTCGATGCATTGTCCATAGCATTGCGACTGTGGGTGCAGATCAAACTTCGAGCTGGACATGCTGGATGATGGTGCGTACCGAGCGCTCTGTTCACAAGCGTGTGCTTCGACAAGGGCAGCATAGACGGCATTTGCTAGCGAGAATTCCGCCAAATCCTTGGTGACGTCGTCTTCCATCTCGTATGCGCGGATGCCAGCTGTAGAGACCGTACATGTAGATATACAACATACAAAAGGTAACAAGACTTACGCGACTCCTTGAACGTGTTCTCGTTGGCAACCTCGACAACACCAGCCTCGTACGAGATCGCCGAAACGAACTTGTTGTACACGATGACAATCGAGTCATACTCGACATCGCTCTTGACGATCAAGTCAGCAACGCCAGCGGCGTCCGCAAAGGTGGGGATGTCGCGTCCAATTTGGTTGAACGTGAGGGCAAGGTTCTTTCCGAGGGCACGGGCAAGCTGACCCTTGGATTTGTCACCAATGACCATCACCGGAGAGTCCGGATCGACGGGGCTCTCGGTGTCCGCGAGAGCGCGGCGGGTGGCTTTCGAGACGGAGGAGTGGATACCACCGCAGAGACCCTTGTCGGAAGAAACGACGATGAAGAGCTTGCGCTTTGCGGGCGCCTCCGAAGGGGTGTGGTCGAATATTTCTAAAGCGACGCAGGTCGAGGTGAGTGGATGCGCTCGGGGCGTGGGTAGGTGCGCGGGACACACCGGAGTTGGCGATACCGTACTCTTTGCCTGCGACCATGGCGCGTTGCGCCTTGGCAAGTTTAGTGGACGCGATCATCTTCATTGACTACGCCAGACAGCGATTCAATACCGTCGCCCCGCTCTACGGGGGGTGCGGGACGTACTTTGGTGATTTTCTCAATGTTTCTGACCGACTTGAGCCGCAGCTCGATTTCGCGGAGGGTAGCCATGTTGCGGGCATTTTGGGGGGCAGCACCGTGACGGTGGGCCTGCTGTGCGGCGAGACGAGCGACGGACTGCCTGGCAAACATGTCCAAGGGTGTGTAAATGTCTCGAGCAAACGGGCACCCGCTCGGGAAACGTCGGCCACCGGCGAGCGGAGTCCAAAGTCTCCCTGCCAAGATTAGCGCGCCGACCGAAATACTCGGCATCGACCCAGGCGACTGACTCGACGTTGATCACGAACGACCCGGTGTCCTCATCGACGGCGACGACGACGACCACAACGCCAACATGGCATCGGATGAGCCTCTTTTCGATCCCTCTCTGAAAAAGCGCAAGAAAAAGACCGTCGCATTCACCGAAGACCCCCTCGGGCCAGAGGCAGACCCCACTATCCCAGCACCGGCCACGATCGAGAGCACGGCCACCAACGGCGATGCGATCGACCTCGGGCCCGCCACTGTCCACGAGCAGATGAAGCGGAATCAGACCGCAGAGGGTGGGGATGCGGTCGACGGCGATCAGAAGCAAGACGACGAGTTCAAGTCCATGTTTCCCGACGGTCTGAAGAAGAAAAAGAAGAAGAAGGACATCCCTATGGATCTCGTATGTCATGCGCTCCTCGTCATCTGTGTGTGCTTGATCTCTCAAAATCAGGGCGAAGATGGTTCTGGCACGTCAACGCCAGCAGGCGGTTCCTCCGCTGCGATCGCCTCCGAGGACCTCGATTTCTCAGATATGAAGAAGAAGAAGAAGACGTCCAAGAAAAAGGCGATGGAAGAGTTTGAAAAGGAGCTCGAGGAATCGAAATCGAAAGACGCTGCAGAGGGCGCAGACGACGTTGAGATCGACGATGGAGAGCACCTCAACGACATCGACGAGGCGGAACTCGGAGACGATCCATTTGCGAGACCCGAGGCGCCCGCTGGCGTTGACTCTGGTAGTGAGCCTTGGCTTACGAGTGATCGTGATTATACATATCAAGAGGTACGTATCCTCTCCGAGCAGCGCTGCCAGTCCAAAACCGTACCCATGCAGCTCCTCACACGTTTCTACGCCTCCCTTCACGCCTCTAACCCTTCCCTTCTCACCTCCGCGGGGAAGCGGTACACCATCGCCCCTCCCCAAATCCTCCGAGAAGGTGTCCGTCGTTCTATCTTTGCGAACGTCGCCGACATCTGCAAGCGCATGCACAGATCTCCAGAACACGTTATTCAGTTTCTATTTGCTGAGATGGGTACGACCGGGAGTATCGACGGCTCGGGAAGACTGGTCATCAAGGGCCGCTTCCAACCGAAACAGGTAGAAAACGTGTTGAGGAGATATATCGGTCAGTCCGGTCATCTCGTGATTGCGTTCTCAGCGGGGGCCTTTATCGGCTGATGCATGACGATGGCTCTTCTTGTAGTCGAGTATGTCACCTGCAAGACATGCAAATCGCCGGACACCCTCCTCACAAAGGAAAACCGTATATTCTTCATGTCCTGCGAGTCATGCGGCTCACGACGATCCGTCAACGCCATCAAGAGTGGTTACCAAGCCCAGGTCGGCAGGCGGAGTAAGAACAAAACAGGTTAACTTAGGGCCTGAGCGAAAGAGTTCGGATGCACGGCGCGTGTATGCACATCTCGTTGTGGTTGTTAGATGGCTAGGAGAGCTGGGATGTTTGACATACTTTATGACAGAATCGACAGTATTGCATTGCATCAGTCTCGGAATACATATGTACCATTCAACACCTTCATCTTCACAGACGCGTGCACGAAAGATAGACAGAGAAGAAATGGCGGCCAGAAGGACAGTCGGACAAAGCGAGATTAGGCAGAGGAAACTAAAACGGCATGTAAGATATGGCACGAGGCGGCTTGTTTGACGCATAAAACACGAAAATAAACCATATACACCCTCACTTCATGCCCCAATATCGCCGACCCGCGTCAGTGCTACTCTCCGTTTTTTCTTTGGCGGTTGTTCTTTCGCTTCCTCGACCGTACCATAGTTGCCCGCACCAGCGCTGCTTCCGCTGGGGGGCGCGGGGTCCTCGACGGTCGATTTGGGGTTCAGCACTTGCTGCGGGGGTTGCTCGCCTGTCTGCAACTGCCCCCGTTTTGCGGGAACAGTCGGTAGCGCAATGATAGGCAGTGCTCCACTCGTACCTGCGGGCGTCAACGGGGCGACATGTGTAGACGTGGACCCGGAGGCCGCATACGTGAGCGGCACGAAGTTGTGCTGAGCTATCGACTGCAGCTGGAGTGTTGACTGTTGGGTATGGTGTGCCGGGAGTATCTCGTCAAAGACGATAATCGTACAATAGCCGTCCCGCGAGGAAAGCATGAGCACCTGACCGTCAGGAGACCTGTGCAATCGTGATCATAAGTGAGCCTGCACCCGGAAAGTTCGTTGGCCAGAACATCACAAACCATGTCATGTCCGTAAACTCATCGTAATGCAATTTCGTCAACAGACAGACTGGACTCGCTTGTTGTGTGTCATAAATGGTGACAGTATCCATCGTCAACACAGCGTATAGCATTCGGTAGGAAAGCGCAAATACTGATCCGCTGCCACTGGAAGGCGAAGAAACAACCGGGGTAGATGTCTTTGAAGACGTAGACACGTTAGAACCAGGCTGCTTTAGGGGATGTAGTGACGGCGAGTGAACTGTTACATCTGAACCTGCGACTGGGAGCTGGAAGGCTGGCGCTTTCTCTGTTCGGGGAGATGGGGAAGGAGCAGGCTGCTCATGTCCAATCCCACCGGTTCCACTGGTGAGGTCGACAACTAGCTTCCCTTCTTTGTCTTTCTCTAGGACGGCAGTTTTCGTTTCTTCAGCCTTGGCACCAACGACACCATGTCGCAATTCGTACAGGATGGGGGAAAAGCGCACTGCAACAGAGGCCTTCTTGTGTCCAGGAAGCTGAGCGATAGGTGGACGAGCAAAATTAGCACGGGAATAAATGAAGACAGACGATGCAGAGTTGGGGCTGGCCAGTTCGCTCTGCGTAGAGTTTGAACCACTTTTATCAGACGACCGGCTCTTACGGCCTCTGGTAGGTGTCTCGTCTCCTTTGACCCCGATGCTGAAAGATAGGTCTTCAAAGTGTCCGGCAGGTGTGAGCAACAACCCGCCATCCGGACTGAATGTCAATCTCCGGAAGAAGTTTGTGAAACTCTCATCTCCGTATAACTTTATAGTTGACCATGTTGGCGAGGGCAAAGCACGGATAGCGGGGAGAGGAGGCATAGGAGAGGGTGAACGACCGTATCTGGAGAAGTGGGAATGAGCTGGTGACGATGGTGCATTGGAACCACTAAATGAAGATCGCCGGGAAGATGCTCGTTCAAATGTAGGTGGGGGGAACATAGTGGATGGGGTGCTGGCAACAGAGGTAGCGGGGGTAGGGGGGTATACGATCGGATTGTTATGATTGCCTGACTGGGGAGGATCTCTCTCTTCCTTCTGATCTACAGGAGCGCTCTCCACATCACTAGTGGATTCACGCTTGAATCCTCCCTTGATGCGACTTTGAGTGCTCGGTGTGCGCGAATGATTAAATGCTATGCGAGTGTTTTTCCCGACCGCGTGAGCCTCAAAGGATCCCTGCTTCGTCGAGATTCGGTAAATATGCATAGAGCGGTCGCTGCTCTGCGTGGCAATGTATTCGTTCAAGGGGTCCCAAGCAACGCCTTGCACATAGTGAGTGTGCTCTGCGACCTCATGGACACATTTACCTAGGTGGTCGCACGACTGGTTAAGCCCGAGAGCAGAAAGACAGAAGGGAGAGGGACCCAACCATCTATAGCCGTGAAAACGCGCGCACAGTTGTCGGTACTGCCAGCAAGTATATACTCTCCCGACGGGCTCCACGCAAGGTCATACACTTGCATGGTCGTGCACCTAAACCCAGAGATCCTGATGTTAGACCATTGCAACTGGTGGAAACGAACCACCAGAGATGAATAAAAAAACTGACCGGAATGTCGTGCGCGGCTTCCAATATTCTTTTTCGTATTGTAGGTCATCGGTGCTGAGATCGCTCCCGTACGTCATAGATGGGGGCGTACTCGACGGAGCCCAGATGATGATCATTCCATCTGAAGGCATTTGTTTTAAGCCACAATTCAGACGGCACGACGCTGTGGAACATACCGTCTCCAGCCGAGGCGATGAATTCCCCTGAACGTATCATGAGCAAAAGGATCCATAGGACATCGTGGATACCGACCGTTGGGAGAAAACCGCACGACGTTGACTGGAGCAGAATGCTTGCTAAGGGTCGCGAGGTACTCGACGCGTGGTGGTCGCGGCGAAACGGCGGCTTCGCCCGTTTCTGCGATGGATGGAGGAAAAATGTTCGGGTGCACTATCCATATCTGCACGCACGTTGCGGCGTGCGGTGATTGAGACCATGGGCGCGCCTAAGCCGGGAAGTGCACGTACCCGAACATGGTTGTCCTCACCGCCTGTTGCAAGCTTGTAGGACTGAGACGCAAAGTTCTTCTCCAGAGACGGACGCGCCTTTTTGAACGGATTGGGCTGGAAGTCGCACGTCGATATGGGCTTGGAGTCGTGCCACCGTATCTCGAGGGTGCGGTAGCGCATCGTGTAGGCCGAGGGTCGTATCGTGCTTGCTGGGTGTTTCTGAAGATGCAAACGGCGCTGTCGTCGTCGTCGTCGTCACTAGGAGGTCGCGCTGAGGGCCGTGCAGGTCTGTTACAGATGGATGGACATGGAGATTTCCAACGATTGAGGGAGATTAGGATTGCCTTTTCATTTCAACGCGGCGGTCGCACGCGCTGCTTTGTTCTTCCGAGTACCCGAGCCAGACTACAAGCGACAGACACTACAGCCGACATACACCAGACACACATGTCATCGCAGGGCACTCGCACGTAACGTCGATGTCGAACCGCTCAGCAAAGAAGGCGAACCAGACAGCCGCATGTCCGCATTTGCGTGGCCATCCTCCCGCTCTCCGTTCGTTCCCATGATCACCCCAAGATCCTTGAGATCCCGCTGTAGTATTTTCGTCAGGTGCTGCAGACCCGCCTGTTGGTCGGACAGTATCTGCGACCAGGAATCAGCAATTCCCTACACCCGTGGTGCAGGCTGACCGACCTGCGTTATCTGCTTCAAGCCGTCCCCATCAACCACCGTCCATTCTACTGCTCCTTCAGCCCCTCCCTTCCTTCCACGTTCCCGGGCCGCATTGACCGCTCCGACTAATGCCCATAATTCATTGAGTTTGCTCTTCATCTTGCTAATTCCACCTGGCCTCCGTAAATCTTCCTCCATCTCCTCAAGCGCGACCCGCAGCGCTTCTTCTTCTGGACGTATGGAAGAGGAGCGGACTGCTGGAATGAGCAGGTGCAAGTGCTGGACTAGTTTGAGAAGTCGCTGAGACAACTGGATATGTTGAGTCAGGGCGCGATGCAGTCGGGACAGGGTAGTGTCCGTATGGGTTGCCGTCAGGGTCTGCAACCGCTTCTTGAGTTCCTGTGCGACGAGATCAGATCGTCGCAAACAGCTCAACACAATCAGATCACTTTTAGTCTCTCTTGCTGCGCAGTCGCTTGGGCTGACTGTGCTTCAACGCGAGCATTAAGCGCGTCGAAACCAATGGCCAGAACGGGTACCATGCTGAAACATCCAACCTTAGCATCGATTCTCTATTGAAACGCACTATCCGCCTACCAGCTAGGATCTGGATTTTCTCTGACGGCCCTCTGCCAAAGAACTTCGTTAGTGGCGTTGGCGGGTCGACCGTAGTGACCTGTGAGCGCGGGATCCACAAGGTTATAGAAATAGTGCTAAATACTATCGATGTAAACTTCCACTCCTTCACAGAGAACGTACTCACCTGGAAGCGACACTGTGGCGAATTCGGATTCCAGGCCTCGGCAATGGTATCGATCCTCTGCGTCAGCGCCACGAACTGGCTCTGAGGATCTTGCTGGGCAGTGACACCTAGCGCCGATTGCGATGATCTCGATGTGGATGTGCCCAAAATTGACCCCGTGCCCAACCCGGTCCCCAAGGTTGGGGCAGCAAGAGTGCTTCCAAACAAAGTTCCTGTGGTCGACGGTTGGGTGGTGGATCCAAAAAGTGATCCGACTGGCCTTTGTGATTGTTGTGACTGAGTGGGCTGTCCGAACAACGAGGGAGTAGGCTGCAAGGTACTACTCGATGCTTGTGCAGACGTTTGTCCGAAAAGCATCGGGGGTGAGATGGTACTCGCGCCCACAGTAGTGCCAGTCGTGGCCGGTGCCCCAAAGATACTGGTAGGGGCTTTATTCCCGAACAGAGGGTTGGAAGATGAAGTGGAGTTCCCAAACGGCCCGCCCGTTTGAGCTGGTGTGGTCGTCGACGCGGTGCCGAAGAGACTTGGGGTAGGTTGCGCATTAGTCGTTCCAAAGAGTCCACCAGAAGGTTGCTGCTGTGTACCGGTACTTGTTCCGAACAGACCCCCGCCAGACTGCTGGGGCTGCGTAGTTGTAGCACCAAACAACGAACCGCTCGGTTGTTGTTGAGATTGTTGTGTATTCGTGCCGCCAAATAGGTTTCCTCCAGTACCAGGGGGCTGAGCAGCCGCACCACCGAATATACTTCCCCCGGTTGCGGGTTGCGTCGTGCCACCGAATATACTTCCTACTGTCCCGGCCTGAGTAGTGCTACCGAAGATGCTCCCAGTTGTAGTAGGCTGTGTGGTGCTGCCAAAGATGCCCCCAGTCATACTGGGTTGCGCGGCGTTACCGAAAATGCTGCCACTCGTCGCCGATGGTTGTTGCGAAGGGGTCGCGCTTCCAAAAAGGCCACCTCCTATCGATGGCTGGGACGAGGGTGTACTCCCGAAAATACTGCTTCCCGCCGCCAGTTGTGGTTGCGAAGCCGTGTTTCCGAAGAGCGTGCTGCCCATAGCTGGACGATGTTGACAAAAGGCTGCCCACACGCCTGTCGGACGGGGCAGGCGATCACGTGACCAGGTGTTTCACAGTCGCTGCACATTCAACTTGTTGCCACATTATAGCCAACAACATCCACTTCTATCTTCCAGCCACCTCCAAATCATGGTGACTGTGGGAATCCATCTCTAAGTGGCCTGGGACACTGATGTTGGTGTTCCTGGAGACTGATTGTAGGGATTGCAATATTTGCTATATCATAATTGGTACTCAATCTGAAAGCTACATAACATCATACCTCATACATTTACCATTCAAACTCACTACTCTTGGGAGTTTGATTCCATTGTGCATCAAGGATTACCAATAGACTCAGCATGCAACAGAACAAGAAAATGATGCAAAGACACAACATAGATTCCTACACTCTCAATGGCCAAACTAGCATTTGCATTCAGTCTTTCTTCGAGTTTTTCATGCTCTTGTCTGGATATAGCTGTAGCAGTGTGCATTAAGGCTCAGGTCAGTGACCGCCAGTTCGTTCAAGTATTGGCTCCAACCTTTCCAGGGTTGAATAGGCCTAGTGGATCTATCAGCTTTTTGATGGATCGCATCACCTCCACAGTGCCTTCTCCCAGCTCAGAATAGAGGTATTCGCGTTTCCCAATACCAACGCCATGCTCTCCCGTGCCTACGTTACGGGAAACAGATTGTGAGCCGAGCAAACTAGAGAACGTGGTGACCAGGGTGTAGACTGTAAACTTACATGTGCCCTCCATCTTTATCGCGCGCTCGACTAGTCTGTGCACAGCTTCTCGCGCTATTTCCTGTTCCTCGTCATTCCGGAAGAGGAGTAACGCATGGAAATTACCTATTGTACAATTAAATTTTATGAAATGAACAGGAGACGGGAATGGAGGCCAACCATCACCAACATGTCCCACAATAGTGGTCACAAGCCCGATTTTCTGAATGTCTTTTTTCGTCTCGTAGACGAGGTCTGGGAGCCTTGATACCGGGACACTGGAAACGATATACTGTATTAACGGGCCTGCGCGCACCTCACGAAGAAAATAAGACTAACCACACGTCCGTGCCCCATCCTTTCGCCCCTTCCACAAGCGCCAATCCAGAATAATATGCGTTCTTCCTATCGGCCCATAGATCTTTCGCGTCTTTCTCGCTCCGTGCCAATTCGAAGCCGGTGGCGCCGTGCTGCTTCACGATGCCACTGACGATTTTAGCAGTTTCCTGAAGTGAGGCTTGCGTAGGCCCCTGAAATTTAAAGAAGAGGGAATCGACTTCGGGGTAGGCGCGCTTAGAAGCACCAAAGCGGTTTGTCGCACGCATGAATTCGGAGTCGCAGAGTTCGACGCATTCTGATATATATAGGAAATCGGCGTTTCGACAAGTTATGCGTGTTGCGAGTCAGTCGACTCAGAGGTGAGAGGGATTAAAGACACGTACGAATACCGACTCCGCGGTTCATCACATCGATCACTGCTTCTGTTGCCTTCTTGACGTTAGGGAACTGTGCGACGGCAACCGTCGTGGGCAACACTGGAGCTAAGCGAATTGTGACTAGGTTACAAAGCAATCATCAGCGTCTTTACGGATCACAGGCGTGGAAACACTAGATGCACGGGAAAATGGGACCATTGAACCTACCTTCGGTAATAATTCCAAGAGTACCCTCTGCACCAATGAACAATTTGGTTACGTCGAAACCTGCCGATGACTTCCTGGAACGTTGGCGTGTTTTAATGACTTCTCCAGAAGGTAAGACCACTGTCTGTGCAGGTCGTCTCAAACATCAGCAAAAGGATCAAATCATGGTTACAAATATATGCCCCAGATGTCGAGAAGAAAAGATAGGTGAACAGACATACGGCATTAAGGAACCATTCCCCCTTAGCTGTTCCATATCGCACTGCATTTGCTTGAAAAGGGATCAACTTTTCTTTTCGTTTAGACCGAACCAAGAGAGACGTACTTCCGGAACACCCCGTGCTCATCATCCCACCGAGCGTTGCTCCCGGGCCAGGATCCAACTAAATAGGATAGTATGTGTTGGCAATGCTCGTATAAGAACAACGATGTACTTACGGGAAAGAACAAGGGAATGCCTTTGTACGAGGCGTAATGAGTACACAAGCAAATTTTAAAATACAAGGGGAAAAATCACCCACCTTTGTTTTGTAACGTCTCGTTGATTTGCATCCATCCAGCGCCAGACTGGCATACGATATCTGCATCTTGTTCTATCGCATGATGTATTCCCGAAAGTCAGAGAGTACGACATTCGGAACAGAGTAGTCCAGGGTTGAGATGATACAAACGGATATAATAAGCTAGTTAGGGGCCAACCGTTTCCACAGCTGCAAATATACAGACCATGAATTTCGAGAATCTTGTTCATATTGGACATGTCGACGCAGATACCACCTGTCGCATGCTATTCGGAGGTCAGTCCCGGTCGAATCTGGAACCCAAGGTGCGGATTGGATCAAAGATTACAGCATTTAATAATACTTTTGCGCAAACGATCGAGGAACGGGAGAATGCAGAACTCGGCGTAATGGGGGCACCGCAAGATAAAGAGGAAAAGCTCACCCCGCGAGTGCTCCCCTCGAGATTGGTTCCACCCGAGAACGGCGTAATTGGCATCCGATATTTTGTAGCTATCTTGACGATTCTGACCACATCTTCTGTACTCCTTGGGTACACCACCACTGTGTGTAGAGCATCTGTGGCGACCAGGCAGACAGTCGTTAGTTATTACTAGCAGCAAATACAGGTAATATTTGAAGAAAAACAAACAGGGGCGGGAGCGGCAAATGGAATCTCACGTACCAGGATGGTAATCATTATCCGAAGACCCGTGTATCCGCAGGTCATCTGGGTCAGTGCTGACGACTTCGGACTCGTTTCCGAAAGTGAGCTTCAGCTCTTGTATGGCTTTTTGGAAATCTTCTGGGGTCCCATACGTCGGCTCTTCATCACCCGTGGGCACCTTCTGGCTTCTGACACCAAGAGCAATTAACGGAGATGGTAGACTAGCCGCAGTGTAGCCTAGAAGAGCGCAAGCTACAGCACCCAGCAGAACCGGGAGGGGTGTTCGAGAAAGTGCACCGGTGCTGCTAGTACTGGCACGACGGGGTGAGAGAGGACGAAAGGACTGGCGTGCGACGGGAAAGGTGGAGGATGTACTCTTGCGAAACAAGAGGGTCCGAAGGGGAGCTGAACGGAACATGGTACCAAGCAGGTAACGCACTGGCTCGCGTGTGAGTGGACTGGGAAGAGAACGTGCAGATGAAGCACTGCATTGTTCACTTTGGTTACCAACAGCTTCTATGTGTGAAATGTAAGCCCTTGAAATGGAAGCTGATCAGGCGGCGACCTGCCCACCGTGGGGTGCCTCGAAGGGATACTTGCGAAGAAACCCCGCACGGCTTCTGCCAAGGGTATCTGTTTTACGTGCCCTACATACTTGGGCCCGGGTCAGCCTTGCCGATAAGGGACCTTGCTGTGGGTTGACAGGACCGAGAGCTAACAGATAATGCGGGGAGAGTGCATACAGTGTTTGAAACAGTGAGGTATTTACGCTGACAACCTCTCATTCACGATAATGCAAACGATTCCGGGATCGACACGAGCTGCTCAGCGCCGTCTCAGGCGACCTAGTTTCCGACAGGAAACGATACGAGGTCGACGAAACTGTTAGACTGATGACCGTCCTCATTCACCATGACAACATCAAGATATCTACGTCAGTTGTCACATATGATATTGCACCATGCAGCCTGTTCGGAAGTTAGACTTGTTATTTACGATAGCAACATTCATCCACTTCGAATAATTGTTTCTCGGTCCATCGCAAATATCACAGGGAAAATCAAACTTGAATTTTTCAGAACGAGGATGGGAGAAGAACGCGAGGTAGAACGTACATTAGCAAGCACGATGCAGTGAAAATAGCCGCTGACAAGTCCGATTGTACGCACACGTTTTGAATCCACAGAATGAACGCACATCCATAAAACCTCGCTCAACAAGGTAACTACTACCAGTCAACCGTAGACCGCTTTTCTGGGGTGGATTCGGTCAGTGAAGTTGTCATCAACTTAGAAGTGGACCATCCAGAGACGATTATATCTGGTGCATATCATCTTCACTTTGTTCGTAGTTGGCTGGCCAGACCTGAGTGAAACGCAAGTTACAATATTATGGGCGGTTAGCCAGGGTATAGATACGCGATAATCGAATGACGCCTCGACTACAGAGCCTACATGGAAAGAGAGGTGTTAGCTCCCATCATTGAACGCGCCTCCTAGCGCGTACCTTGGGTGCCAAACTGACGATCTTTCCCCAACCCTTCAGCCGTAAATCTGCGCTGACAATCCCGCCAATTCTTGTGCCCAGCATCTCCCTCTTGTTATTCAACAATACGGCTGCGTTGTCATCGAATCTGACGAACCTTCCGTCGGGTCTTCTCACGGCCTTCTTGGTGCGCACAATCAAGGCGCGACGGACGTCTCCCCGACGCACTTTGAGCGCAGTCGCAGAAGCAGCTTGTGCTGCGGTGAGCGGGCGGGCGCGTTTGACGACGCAAACGATTTCGTCCCCGACTGATCCCCAGCCGTTGTTGACTTTTTGTTTTAGGACGTTGACGCACTCGACGAGGAGTGCCCCGGAATTGTCGATGACCTGCTCCAAGGAAGTGTTGGCGATGCCCAGCAAAGCGACGAGAGGCGTACGTTCAGCGTTCCCTTGAGTCCGATCATGACGATGTTGGCAGAAAACAGCGCGTCGGGCAGAATAAACAAATAAGTCGTGTAGTTCCCACGTCTAAGCTGAGAACAGCGGCGAGACCCTGACGAGGAGCTCCGTTCCAGCGTCCGAGCAACCCGTTTGGCGTCTCTAACACCTCCCACGACCACCACACTGGTGCATCGTCGTTGAGAAAGCATGCCTGCATCGCGTCGTGGTAGCGGCAGCGTTGTCCTGCCTTCGGGGCAGACCATCGCGATCCATACTCGTACACAAGATGAGGAAGACCTTCCTCATGCCACCAAAAAGTACGTCCTTGCCGCTCGGGTGGATCCGCTTGGGATACTGACGCCCTTGTCGTTCCATGTGTGACGTAGGACGATGGCGGACCATCTCAGGAAATACGAGACTTTGTCAGTCTTGCCTTGTATGCTGGAAGCTCGCTGCTGAATCGTGCATTGCATTCCGCCCGCCGTCTTTGTTTGCCGTGCTTGGATGCACGACTCAGATTCACGCTGACCCCTCAGCGAATGCGCATGATCGTCGAAGCGTTCGCCGAGTCCCTTGAGTTGGGATTGGCAAAGTACAATCAGATCGTGGTATGCACCTTGCGCCGTCCTTTCTCTCTCCTTCCATATTTGTTTCGTTCCGTTGCTTCTTGGTAGCGGTGGAAGTGGCCTGGATATGGCGACCCCATCGATCGTCCATCACGTGGGAGTCGGGCTCGTCTTTCGCTGTCTTTCTTTTCTCCGTGTGTGCCCTCGGAGGCGAATCGATTGTTGGTGTTTCTGAATCTTGTCTAGCCCATGATTCCCACGTTCGTCTTTGGGTGGCCAACCGGCCAAGAGACCGGTGACTTCCTGGCCGTCGATCTCGGTGCGTCCCGTCCGTGCCTCCCCTCGTTCCAGCCTGACCCGCCATGCACATGTCCACTGCACTGTCCAACGCTGTCTGGACCTGACCACTAACCCGCTTCTGCTTCCCGTCTCCATAACCCCTCCGCCCGCCGCTAGGCGGTACCAACCTTCGGGTCTGCCTCGTGACCCTGCAAGGCCATGGCAAATTCGAGCTCACACAGACCAAGTATCGCCTCAGTGAAGAGCAGAAACAAGATGACGGGCAAAAACTATTCGATTTTTGTGCAGAATGTTTGAAGACGTTCGTCGACTCGAATACGGGCGACGGTCTGGGTATGTTGAAGAAGGGTCAAATATTACCGTTAGGATTCACTGTAAGTGATGTAGCATGTGGTATATCCAAGGGAATGTGCCCAGAACTCACTCGGTTCGTTCCTCCCTCGACAGTTCTCGTATCCATGCACGTGAGTTCGAATCTAATTTGAGGACTCAAGCTGTCTGAAAACACATCCTTTGCGCCCACACGGCTCGATCCGATATATTGACAATACATCGCCATTACTACGTACTGACTCCACGACTTGGGGTCTACTGTAATACGGGGATCACCTTTTGCTTTTCCATCATTCCTTTCCTGGTGAAGACAAGAGCGAATCGATCACGGCGAACTCATTCGTTGGACGAAAGGCTTCGGTGCGCCCAATACGGAGGGTCGAGACGTTGCTGAGATGTTCGAACAGTCTCTTGCAAAATATGTGTGTTTCTCCTCCCCTTGCTCTAGGTCGTCATCTATCCGTACTGATGACCACCCGTATCTCTAAACGTCATCTTTCGTCCAGGATCTTCCCGTACACTTGACGGCACTTATAAACGACACCACCGGCACGCTCATTGCCTCACACTACGTCAGTTCCAGGACCAAGATAGCCGTCATCTTTGGAACGGGCTGCAATGCCGCATACATGGAGCATGTCAAGAACATCCCCAAGATCGCAAACCTGGGGATTCCTCCTGATGCTGACATGGCCATTAACTGTGAATGGGTTCGTAATGCATCATTTCATTATGCTGGATGGATCTTGAGGGAATTCCTGTCCGTTTTCAAGGGCGCTTTCGACTCGTTTGAGCACGAACATCTTCCTCGAACGAAATATGACACAATCGTAGATGAAACGTCAAACAAGCCTGGTGAGCAGGCGTTTGAGGTGAGCGACTGGCCGCCACCACACATTAGGAATCGTCTACTCACCGTATTGGTTATTCCTGCTCTCTACTTGTCAAGAAACTCATATCGGGCCGCTATCTGGGTGAGATCTTGCGACTGGTCCTCTGTGAGCTCATAGATGAGGGTGTTCTTTTCCTTGGTCAAAACACGTACAAGCTTGAGAGACCATATTGTTTTGACACTGCCTTTTTGTCTCTGATGGAAAGGTGGGTTCCACCCTTCTGGTAGTTCGACCTCTGCTCATATCTCGCCAGCGACCCAACGGACGAGCTTCTGATGATTATCGGCATATTCACCCACTTCTTCGCCCTCGAGACGACGCTGGCCGAAAGGCAATTCTTCCGAGCTCTTTCTAAGCTGATTGGTCGACGCGCGGCACGACTGAGCTCCTGTGGAATTGCGGCGATTGTAAAGAAAATGGGGTATTTAGAGGAAGGATGTTCCGTGGGTGCGGACGGCAGTCTATACAATGTGTGTGAATTTCTTAAACCTTGTTACATTTTTTCGACAAGGACACTGACTATTCTCTATAGAAGTATCCTGGGTTCGCAGACAGGGTGCATGAAGGGCTTCAAGACATCTTTGGAGACAAGGGCCGGTGAGGGCGCGAATGTCACCCCTGATCGATCATTCTCTGATCTCTGTCAACGCTGGATTAGTAACATCATCACGCACCATGCCGAAGATGGGAGCGGCGTCGGCAGTGCAATTATCGCTGGTAGGCCGTCTTTTACCCACGAAATCTCCGCAGAATCTCCAGTTTGATCTAACCTTGATTGGCTTAGCAATGACGAAGTTCAGAAAAGATGCCGGTTTGTATTTGCATGTCTGAAAGTATGTAGACAGGCGTGGATTGCCCATCGTCACTGGTCGGGATGTACAAACCAGGCACTGATCGGAAAAGCGGGGGCGGGGGAAAGAGAGAAATAGATAGAGCACTGGATAAATTTGTTGTAACACTATTAGGTCGCCCGTACTTATCAACCGTTCATCCCGCTCATCCCCGCAAGGTTGGAATTGAATCTGCCCTAGGGCCTGGGTGCCGTGATCACGTACTTTCATGGCCGCTCATTGGCAGCTGCCATGGCCTTGCTGGCTTCTGGTGCCCGCATCGGATCAAGGCGCGAGTCAACCTGTCAACTTAATGATACCGTCAATGGTGTTACGATGAACGTGATCGCGGCGACCATTCTGCCACAATAGCATCCCTCGACCGCCGTAGCGCCGTGCTTTGTGATGATTTTCTCAGCAGACCCTGAGTCATGAACACGACCATCTTGCCCCAAGGACTACCACACGAGCGCGATCAAGGATCCTTTTGCCAAGCGAACGCCCGAGTTAGTTCCCTCTCACACACGTCCACCTTGTATGGGTTCGGCGACGAGACATTCTCGCAACGACGACGACGATCGTCAAAATCGTAATAGCGCTAGATTCCATCGTGATCCGATTCGTGAGCTAGATATTATAGATACAACGTTGCTCGTGACAAGCGACCCCACCAGAGTATTAGAAAGTGTAGCCGAGGAGTTTGCACAGAAGAGAGATTACGCAAGATCATCCCGGATAGCATGATTGGTCGGAAATAAAGTCCCCCCTCCCCCTTCTGAAACGCGTAAAGAGAGCGTGCATAAGTTGGTTGTCTTGGCAAACAATTCGACCGTCTCCTTCTATCACACGATGACGGAAACGCACAATTTTGATCGATCCCATGTGAATGCAACCCAAAGGCGTTGAGTGGTCGTCTGCTGAGTTTGTGGACTACGGCAAGAACAAGAACGGCAGGTGGACCGATGAACGTGCGGTAGAGGTATTGTATCGAGAAGCCTGCTCAGCCTGCCGTGCGTCGTGTCGGCCCAACAACCCGATGCAGGGTAGAGAGCCGGATGCTATACGGTCAAAGATTTGTCCTCCTCTTCGGCGAATCGGTCTGAACCTTGTTCGCTGAGCTCCGTACCTTTGAGGGTGACATGAACGTTGAGCAGTCGCGGTGACTGCGGACCTCCAGGGATCGGCTGGGACTGCCGACGCACGGCCTGCGATGCAGAGGGAGTAACGCGTGTCGCTATTTCTTTCGTCCAGGCTTTGCCCTCGGAAACGCGGTAAATGATAAGAAGGGGCGCGATGACCTACAGATTCAGGGTAGACTCATGAGCAACTGAAGTAGCGATGACTCGAGGCAGAGAGCAAGTCACCTGCGCCTCGCCTAGGATTTGCATAAACGCGTTGGCCAGCGGACTGTTTGCGGCATATGGGACCAGGTACAGCAACGAGCATATCGAGTATACAGCAGCGCTTTCGATGATCATAGCTGCGAAGCTCGCGTAAAGCAAGCCATATGCGGGGCCAAGAGCCTTGGAGATACATGCTCGGTGGTACAGCAGGCGGACGACCGTGAGGACGCAGATGACAATGTTGATGGCAAGGGAAACGCTGATGTACGGGAAGAGGTAGCTGAACGACATCCAGCCACTCGTGGATTGTGCAGGTTGCGATACAACAATGACCCAGAGCGAACCGGTGACTGTAAACACCACACCAAAGGTCACGACAGGTTTATGCATTGAATGAGATACCTACCGACGGACGCGAGTAATATCAAGCATCCAAACCCAGTCACAATCGGGTGAAACTTGCTATCTCTATACACTACGATACAGCGCCAGATCTTCCAGGAGTTAGTCCGGTATCGAGAGGGAGCACCCACGACACCTACCATCAGGGCATCTGCGCACCAATTCGAAATAACAAAGGCGACGTTGAGCGGTATGGACGAAGTATTTATTTCATAGGCACTGGGACCTGCGGCGGAAAGGAAAAAGATAAATCATCGTTCGAGGTCAGGCATACGAAGCTCACCACCAGGATAATCCCTGTTGTTTATGAAACCGAGCTGGGTGATTTGCGAGTTGGAGGCGACGTAGAGAGTGCTCAGTCCGAAAACGAAGTTGACATAGGCAAAGAAGAACCAGTGCTTCTTCCCAGCACCATCATGGGAGCGAATGCGACGCCAGAGGGAATGGGCACACATGAAGTAGAGAACGACAACAATGCCATAGAGGACGGAGGTGACGATCGCACCGTACAGCCAGGTTCCCTCGGCATAGACCTTGGGTGGTTGGAATTGTGGGTCCGACATTGCGGGGTCACGAAGGGAAGCCCCACGACTTGCAGGGAGAAACGTGGGAGGGACGATACGGCCACGCTAGGCCAGCCAAGCGTTCATCACGTCCCTAAGTATTCCCGGGGAGGCGTCGATATCGGACACTCCGACTTATGTAACACGAGGCTTATATTATGACATAATTATGCCTTTTATGGCTATCTTCATCACGAATTTTTTCAGGATCAAATTATTTTAAACTCAGAGCATCATGTCCTACGACCTCGAGAAAGCCGTCGGGCACGAGTACCCTGATCAACCCGTAAGCGTCCACTTGCTGTGCCCAAACTGTCAGCGGACATGCGTCTAGGTTGCGTGGACACGCAAGGACATCATCGTGTATGCACTCGGCGTGGGCGCCAAAAAGGACGACCTCTCTCTCGTATACGGTATGCTCCATCCACTCCTTCTTGTTCCTCCCGACCAATTCCCTCGCAGAGCTTGGTATGTCAAGTTGGCTTTATCTGATGTTCGCCCGCTCGAACAACTGCAGACAAGGCATGGGCTCCTTTGCCAACGTACCCCGTTGTGCTCGGATTGAAGGGTATGCAACGTGGTTTGGTTCAATCGCCAGCGCGGTGTTCTATCATGTTGACTAGGCAACGACACCGACGTTTCCCTCTTTGCGAGTAAAGTCGGGGCCGAGTCCATTCCTGGGCTTCCTAAGCTCAGGCCCGACAGGGTGGTATGCAGGTCGACTCCACACTCGCCTGCCTAAACAGTTGACCTGTACTCTGTAGGTGCATGCCACCCAGAGCATTGAAATCTTGAAGGACTTACCGGTTGCAAGTGGACCAGGGTGGAAGCTCACAAGCAGAGTCTGCGCAGTCCATGAAAATAGTGGGTCGTGGCGTCTTGGTTGACCTGTCCCTGCCTTAATTTTAAGAGTCTGGTATCATTGTCGAGCGGGAGTCCTCCCTTGTGGGCCCTCAGGACATAGTTTATGCAAAGCTCTTCGTAAGTGGCTTTATCCCTACAGGGCGCTCTTTGCTACTATTTTTTGTATCCAAGAGTTCCTCGTTCTATCTGGGCGTCAAAGCAAACGGCGACAAATTCTCCAAGGTAATTGCGGGCGCGCCTCAGGCAAAATCCATTCCCGGGGATCGTAAACCGGACTGGGTGATCAGGGATAAGACGACCCCGGAGCAAGCGCTGATCTACCGTCTCAGCGGAGATTACAACCCTCTTCACATTGGTGGATCTCTCGCCCTTTGTAACATTGCAGATTGGACTCACTAGCTATCAACATTCAGATCCCGCGGTGGGCAAGGCACTGGGCTTTGGCGATCCTATCCTGCATGGCCTATCTACTTTCGGATTCGCTGCCCGGGGCCTTATCCAGGAGGTTGCAAAAGGCGATACACGCACTCTCAAATTGTTCGGTGCCCGCTTCACGTCGCCTGTCAAGCCTGGTGATGAACTGGAGACACAAGCATGGGAGGTAGGGCATGGTCCCGGTGGAACGACTGAAGTCACATTTATCACAAAGAATGTCACGTCCGGAAAGGTTAGTACTGATGTCCTGTAATATAGATTCTCTAACTGTTCTTTAGATTGCTCTGGGTAGAGGTATCGCCTTCATCAGGAAGGCGGAGATGGCCAAGCTATAGGGTTGGGTTACAATGTATCTTCGAATGATGTTAACTACTTGACTACGCTCACCAATCGAACGGCGGTTATGTGCATCACTCAACCCTATCCATCTTGGAGCTTAACATCCTCCCTCGATCCAGGATGGCGTCTGCTTCAAGATAACATCCTTTAAGCCAACGGCTTGCTTCCCCCTCGCGCACCCTCCTGCTGTCAGGGGGTCCATCCGTGAAGGCTGTGCGGCCGTGAAGCACTCTCCGGTTATCGAAGAGAACAGCATCTCCTTCACGTAGGGTGTATTCCATACGGTTATTCGTGTCATCCAAAAGTCCAGCGAATTTTCCGAGGGCCGCGCAGAAGGAGGCCGGCGTTGAGCTCATGAGAGGCGCTTGGAAAGGCGGCGAATAGTTGACATATTTAATGGGTGGCTCGGACGCACACGAGCTGGAGGTCGGGAGATGTGCATCTAGTTCAATGGTTGGATGGTTGTAGTGCAGATGGTGTCCGTCATTTATGTAATGGAAGGGTACCTGCGTCGCCGCCAGGACGCCAAAGTCGGCGGGATAGGACGTTCGCAACAGCGAAGCGATGTGAAGCGCGTCCACAAAAATAGAGGTGCCACCCACGACACGGTTGCGCAAACAATGCAGAATCTGGTATCGCGGTGGATGTTGAAAGTAGCTGCTCGGGAGCTTGAGAGTCTTTCAATCACTAGGCGTGCCATGAAGAACATACAGCAGATCCATGTGCAGGCCGAGATCGAGATTAGTGTAAGCGATATTGCGGCTGTTGCGAACGTTCTTGACGTCCCACAGTTCACCGTAAAAGGTGGTGCGGAGTTCGCCAAATATGTTGGCTAGCTTCCGAAGTTCGCAGGTATCATCGGAAGTATGATCGTTCGGTACGCCTGTAAGGAAGAGCAGGCCGTACTGGGTGAGTTGGTTGATGGCGCGGAGAAGTCGGGGGGGTTCCACGAGCTCCTTGTAGGGAGTGTAGAGATCTGGGGTTTGAAGGATTGACGATGCATTCCAAGGTATTTGCTCGGTGTCCCGATGGAATTTCATTAATGCTGACGAAGAAGAATAACGTTCCAGGAAGCTCGTTTGGTAGAATGATTCATGTCCATCGATCCACCGGATATGAATACCATCAGCTGCGACGGTCAAGCCACCCGGAGCGGGTTGGATGTCAACTGGAATATCCGAGGATCTGTGGAGTTTCTGTAACGTTGTAGGGTGAACACAGGAAGGACATTGACATGAGTCTCGTAGCCACTGGTGCGAAAGGCTAGCTTTGCCGGGGATAGTCAATTGGATGCCGTCGAATTTGAGACCAGACAAGATATATCTAGGATGTATCGGCGAATGGCTTGATATCCGTCGGGTGATAAGAAGGTTACGCAACATGTTCTGGTAATACAGGAGATAAAGCGGTTGTTTGGATCTAAAGCCTTTGCCAAACAACCACCACTCTTTCTGGTATTCGTCAACACTGCTGCGCTGCGTCCACTCAACAATGAACAGTCGCTCGGATTCCGAAACATCGTTCGTTTTACTCGACCAAACAAGAAAGGAGGATGTAAGCCTTGTTCCAACCATCACGGAAAGGGTGACTCTATATCGTTCATCCCATAAGGATCCATGTGCTCATAACGCTGCAGGTTCATCCCTCCCGTGTCCCAGACTACTCACCAGGGTCCAGAACGACATATGCACACGACTGGTCACCGGCAGGTACCGGTGGAAATATTGAGCGGCGAGGGCGTCATTTTGTTGACGCCTTTGGACGCGTCTGCAGCCTCCGGGGAGTCAACGTGTCTGGTTCCAGTAAAATGTATGGGGTATTGGCGTAGCCGTGTCCTCTGCGCTGAGAATTGCTTATTGAATAGTCCAGTTAATCATGACCACGACACTTTTCCTGCCGTCCACCAATCAGTCACTTTCGTCGGTCGACCATTTCCTCTCGAGGAGGCACCCGAACATTTTTCCCGTCTGAGAAGATGGGGTTTATCATTCAGTAGGTCGGACCAATGCCTCAGGGATTGCGAGCCTCACGTGGAGTCTATAGTCCGATTTCTTGTCACTTGGGAAGCAGTTGAACACGCTGGCCCGTAAGTCTCCCGCTCAAGATTAACTGGGACCCAGCTGATAAATTACAGCGGGATCTACGACATAGAGTATTTAACATATGTCCAGGAACTGCTATCTTTGCTTCCTACATATGGTCTCTCCGCATTTGTCGTTGTTCACCAGGACGTCTGGTCGCGGTATTCTGGAGGCTCCGGTGCACCTGCATGGACTCTGGAGAATGTCGGATTTGACTTGCATGCTTTGGAGGAGTCGGGTGCTGCATGGCTTCTGGGTGTTAAAGGGGGAGGTCATGTTGAAGCAGAGCGCGGTATTTGGCCGTGCGGCTATCAAAAGCTTGCTGCTGCTACAATGGCGTAAGTCGGATGCCAGCGAGCGCTGATCCTTGTTTAATTTCTTCCCGTCAGGACGTGTTTCTGGGCAGGTGATACATTCGCTCCGAAGCTCAAAATCACAACAGTGAATGGAGATATAAAACCCATTCAGCAGTACCTTCAGGACGCTTTCCTTGATATGTACGCAATGGTTGCTGAAACGTTGGGTGGCTTGCAAGGAGTGCTCGGGTTTGAGGTAACTGCATTCCCTCTCTGCCACAAGACATAGATATTGATCGCTGATAGATAATGAACGAGCCGCACAGAGGATACGTAGATCTTCCTTCTCTGCATAAGTTTGATTATAACACAGACTTGCACCTTTCTTACGTTCGTGAGTGGCCACGTTCGGCTTCCGTAAACTAGATTGACATACTTCTCCAGCTTCTGCGTTCCAATCCTTTATGCTTGGTTCTGGATACCCCACCCTGGTTTCTCGTTGGACTCGGTCATTCCCTATGCCCACTCGCAAAACTTCAGACAGTGTGCTAAATTCCGACAAACGTTCTGCGTGGCGACCTGACGGCCCCACCAAAGGCAAATGCGTTTGGGAGATGCATGGCGTTTGGGGGTGGGACAAGAACAGGAACGAGGGTGTCGTCTTGCGTGAGAATTACTTCACAAAACATCCTGTTAGTGGTCGTAAGGTACATTTTCTCGCTCCGGATCGGTTCGCACGAGGAGCCTCATGATTATTTTCAGGTTGATTGGTACACTGATTTCTACTATCCGTTCGTGAGGCGCTGGGCAGAGCGTGTACGTAGCGTCGTCACGAAGGATACAATGCTCTTTGTGGAACCGATTCCTAACGAAGTACTGTGGTCTTATCTTGCTGGCGTGTTTTCAAGTTCCCTGAATTTCTCGTTAGTTTTGTCCACCCTCATGGACGAAAGAAAATCAGATTCCTAACATGGTTTTCGCACCGCATTGGTGAGGGAGCTGACCCACGAGTATAGTGAATTCCCGTATCCTCACGTGTCGTTAGGTATGATCTAAACGCACTCTTCACGAAGGCGTTTGGGGACTTTACCGTTAATGTTCAAGGATTGTCACGAGTAAGACTTTTGTTCTCCCTAGTTTACGAGCAGTCCTCACATGTGCTACAGGCAATGTTTCCCCTGAAAGCGTTTTATTGGGGTCAGACAGGTGCTCGAGATAACTATTCATTACAGATAAAGAACATTATCGACACTGGACATAAAGTACTTGGCGAGATGCCCATACTTATTGGCGAGTGCGGAATACCCATGGACATAAAGTACGTGTCTGCTAAATGCCCTCATTGACTGACCTCACTGCTACTAGCGACAAGGAAGCACTCGTGACAGAAAACTGGACGTGGCAATATCGAATGATGGATGCACTGATGACTGCGCTAGAGCGGTCCCTTGCTAGCTTCACGTACGAGTCCCGATTTCTGTCGAAGCCGCTCTTATGTCTCACGCTGCCACTAGATTGTGGAACTATAACCCAGACAACACAGATACTCACGGCGACGACTGGAACGGCGAGAATTTCTCGTGGTTTAGCCGTCGGCGTGCTCTGCCAGCCTCGCTCTTGGACTTCGAGCAAACTTCTTTCACACTCGACAACGGGAGTCGTATATTACCATCAGTTGTGCGCCCATACCCAGCAAAGACCGCAGGGATACCTATCAAGTTCGACTACGAGATGAATACGGGGGAGTTTACCTTTGAATGGAGGATTACCGAAGACAGCGCCTCGCGCGAGACAGAGATATACATCCCTTCTCTAATCTATCATGGCCGTAAGCTCGTTGTCGAGGGGCTCGCCTCCGACGACAAGTACGCGTATGACGCATCTCGACAAACCCTCTTCATCGTTCACAGTGATTCTACAATCAGAAAGACCCGGAAGATCAACATTTCTGTCCGTCCGCCCCTCCGAAGTTATTTCCATGTCAATACGTTTTGGGGGGACTTTGGCGAACTCATTCTTTCTGGTTTGGTCGTCTTCATTGGCATATTTTTATTTATCAAGTTCAAATTCTACATGTGATACCCAGCCAAGTTGATAACCCAAACAACTTCTTCGCTATAGAACTTCCACACGTTTCACTCTGACGGTTGTTGATATCCAAGTATAAACCTTCTGCGACTCGATGGAGCGAAGCACTCTTACAGAAGTACAGTATGCTGTTTCCCGTGGAGGCGCAACTCTCTCCTGTGAGCATGTTGAAACAAAACTGTGACGGACTGCAGCTCAAGTTACTAGTAGTTGTGCGGCCAAGCTACATACCAATCACACGGTGATGATACCAGCCTAGCGTACGACTGAAGGGACAACACCCGCCTTCAATACGGGGGTGAACTTGTTCCACAGGTGTATGTGTATGTCGAGCAGAAAGTACAGCAGCAGATATTCATTACTAACTACTCAACCAGTGTTCGAAATTGGACGCTGTTCAGTGCTTCCCGAGTGTTTCAGAGTAGCGTGACGTCAATCTCGTGACAAATAATTTAGGGGTTAGATTCGGGACTTGAAATTTATGTGTCGCAGACTCGCAGGTTGTCGAGCGCCGCCGGTTTCATCCAATCCCCGAGTGAGTCCCAACTGGCCGAAGCGCGGTGCTTAATCTACTGAAACATTTTGAACGATAGTGATCATGCACATTATTTTTGCGTGGATTCCTTTGGCTGACTCCGAAAGTGTGGCCTTCGCGTACCACCGTGGTTGGTAGCGGTTCCTCGGTTCCGTCAGCCTGACATGGCAACCGGCGACCACA